>JAHBCN010010514.1:20000-31438 GCA_019359885.1 Listronotus oregonensis | reverse complement strand
TTTAAAAAAAAAATCTTTGGTGGTTAATATTTTCAAAAAAAAACTGAATTTAATATTTTATTTTGCTATTTTAATCATAAAATACATTTTTCTATTACAACATTTTCCCCAAAATTCAAAATAAATCAAAGGGCCCGGATTTAATAAATTTGGGTCAGAAAGTTGTGAAAAAATTGGGGAAAAAAAGGCGTTTTAACTAAAAACTAACCATGCTTACCAGTTTTAAAGGGTTTTAATTTTTGAAAATAAAAGCTGTTTAACAACCCCAAAACCCCCCAACCCAAAGGGGTTTTAATTTTAAAAAAGGTCGGTTAGTTAGTTCTGGAAGAAAAAAGGGCTTTTTTTTCCCCCAATTATATTTAAAGATTTTAAAAAAATAAGGGAAACCTATTAAAAGGGGGGGGAAATTGCTAAAAAGTTTAAAAACCCAAAAACTATAGGGGGTTTTTTGGGGGATGATCACGAATTTAAGAGATTTTTTTTCTTTAACGTTTCTTTTTGAGTTTTTAATCTTTAAAAACCCCAAAAAACCTTATTTTCATATCCCCCTTTTTTACACAATTTATCTTTTTTAAAAAAGGCCCACAAAATTTATAAACACTTTAAAAATTTTTTTTTTTTTATTTTCACCTTTTTTTAAATTGTAAAGTTTTAATGTAAAGATCACCAATTTGTGCCCTTTTTAAGGGGGGGGCTTTGAGAGTAATTTGCAATTAAATGAAAAAAAAGGTGTAAAAAAAATTTTAAAAAACCCTTAAAGGTGTTTAAAAAATATTGTATGGCAATATAGTGTATAAATTAAAAATTATATGCAAAAAAAACGAGGAATAGTGAAAATAAGGTTAGTTTTGATTTTCAACTTTGATGATGAATATCTCGAAAACAAATTGTGTATCAAATTTGGTCAAAATCGGAGTAGAGGCAACTTTCGAGACAATTACCGAAAAGACTTCGATTTAGCAACGCTGCGCGCTTTCCTATAAATATTTATATTTAACATCAAAAATATTTTCTTGACTTTTCTTGTCATGAAGGGGAGTTTTCGCATTATATGGAGAAAATATGGAAATTTTTAAAATTTTTTTAAAACAAAAAAAAAATTTAAACCTTTTCCCAAATTTTTTTTTCAAACTACTCTAGAAAAGGGGCCCAGGGGGAAAAAAAAAAAAAATTTAAAAAACGAGGGGACCAAAAGGACAGCCCTTTTAAGTTAAGGTTTTAAGACTGATGGGCTGGTACAACTATATGGCTTCAAATTTAAAATTTAAATTGTTTTTACCATCATTGAATGTAAAAAGATACTTATATATCTTTTATAGAGGAATTGGAAAATCCTATAGACATTTGTTTTTTTTAATAAGTATACTTAAACATTTTTGTAATGAAAATTGGATTATTAAGCGTCTTCAGAAATTGTTTAGGTTTCTATCGACTTTGTCATCAAAAGCTTGGTTCACTGTATTTAAGGGGGTATTCTAATCTGAATTTCAGGCGCTTTTTGATGGTCAATAAAAAAACAATTAATATTTTCGCTTTTCATTTTTTTATCATTTATTTATTTATATTTTAAGAATTCACAAAAAAAGATGCAAGAAATTTTTTTTTTATAAAGTTACATGCTGTTGAAGTAGAGGGGGAAAAAAGAGTGTCCATTTTGTCACGATTCCCTCTCTTTTGGTCATCTGAAAAATAAAAAAATGGTAAAAGAATCTACCATCAGTATACAAATGTCGTTATGGCAGTAACCAGAAAAAGAAAAAAAAAATCTGGCAAAATGGCGATTTCCCAAAAAAAAATGTAGGTTTTTTCAGTTATTTTTTATTATTTCCGAATTTTTAAAAATAGTAATATATATTCTTGAATAATAATTAAACAATCGAAATATGAAAAAAACAATTTTTATCAACTTTCTAGATTAGAATACCCCCTTAAAGAATTTCATTCACACTCGATTTTACTTTGTCTAATAATACAAATGACACCTTTTATTGCCATATTTATTGATGAAGTACAATCTTCTAAAAATAAACATGGATTTTAAGTGTGGGCATGGTGAGGTAATAAGAATTTTAAAGTTTTTATTTATATATTTATGTGTATGAAAAAATACATAAATGGATGAATAAATAAAAACAGGTTTTTTGGTACGATGTATTACATTTTTTATTGCTTTTAAGTCAAGTTTACCGGGTGATCCCTCTCACCTCTTTTTTTTCTACATTTTTTTAGGATAGAAAAATAAAACTTGGTGATCTTATGTAATGTCAAGATTCTCGCTTTTTGATAATATATAATATTAAGTATCACGCGACTGCCGCTGACTTCCGGTTTTACCGGAAACGGCCTCAACTTCCGATTTTCAAATAAGACACCTAATATTTTTTTAAATTTTTAGATTTTGCGTCCAACAGTACCTCTTGTGTAAAATTTTGACAACTTTAATTTTTGTTTTATATTTTTCGATCTAGGTAGCCATAAGGCGCCAAAATTTAATATTTTGATACCAGTTGATCTAAAAAAAAGATACAACATTTAAAACTAAATAAAGTAAGCAAATAACTCAAAAATCAGTAAATAATCGCCAATCCTAAATTTTCATGCTAAATAGCTGTAATTGCATATTTGTATGTAAATGAACATCTCCTTTAAAAAAGTGTAAACAGACAAAAAACGTTCGAAGTTGAGACTCGCTTCGATGAAACAGGCGCGGTGTTGCCAACTTTTTTAAACTTTGAAAGGCTATATCATACTTTTTACACCCTGTATATATATATATATATATATATATATATATATATATATATATATATATATATATAATAAACCATCTTTAATTTTCTACTCTAGAGTCTTCATCGATTTTCAAAACACCCGCCGAACCAGTAAATTCGTCGTTTTCACTGGCCGACAAATTTAAGACTCCCTCGAACACCTGGGAGTGCCCCACGTGCATGATCCGTAACAAAGAAGATTTGCAGAAGTGTGCCGCCTGCGAAACCAAAAAACCAGCCTCGAATGCTTCGACTAAGCCGCCGCCAATGCTTGCGTTTGGAGACAAATTCAAAGCCCCATCGGACACCTGGGAATGTCCGACTTGTATGGTGAGAAACAAGAACGATGTCGCTAAGTGTGTGGCTTGTGAAACGCAAAAACCAGGTGGTTTATCCTCGACGGTGACTTCGTCAGCGCCACCTTCGACTGGGGCTTCTTTCGGGGCTCAATTTGCGCCTCCTGCGAGTACCTGGGAGTGTTCTGTTTGCATGATCAGAAACAAGGAAGAGGTAATGGCGATACTTCTAGAAAAGTGTTGAAATACATTAATAATTTGAATTTTAGCTTATGAAGTGTGCTGCTTGTGAAAGCGCTAAACCTGGAGCAAAGAATCTGAGTTCTACAAATTCTTTCGGAGATGATTTCAAGAAAAAAGATAGCGAGTGGGAATGCGAGGTTAGTTTTTCTATTTTATTTTCTCCAAAATAAAATATACTTTAACTTTTCCTTAAAACTTTTTTTTTAGGTATGCATGGTACGTAATAAATCTACGACAACAAAATGCCAATGTTGCGAGAGTTCCAAACCGGGTTCCTCCCTATCAAACTCCTCTTCGTCGAGCACAGGAACCGCCAAAGTTTCCTCATTTAACTTTGGCATCGACAAAAGCACGGCAAACAGTTTTACCTTTGGAATACCTCCCAGTGTCCAGTCTGGTAATGACGCCCCCAAAACCAACGCCGGGCTCGTATTTGGCGAAAACAGGGAAGAGGCGGGCAAGAAATCCGAAACGCCCACTTTTACTTTCGGCATCCCCGCCACCGCTAAAAGCGATTCCAAAGAGGCAGAAACAAAGAAAGATACGCCCAAGACTAGTAAGGAGCCAATTAAGACCACGCCTACTTTCACTTTTGGAACGCCCAGTACAAGCGCTGGGGCGGGGCCGAGCAATCCCACTCCTAGTTTTAGCTTTGGTGCGCCGAAAACTCAAGGGGGCGTGGGTCTAATTATGCCCACGCCTACTTCTACAGTAGCAACAGCCAATAAGGTTGAAGATAAACCCAAGGAGGGTCAAAAAGAAGAAGAGGTAAAAAAAGTAAATCCATTGTTAAAACCAAACGAAAAATTGCCGGAAAAAGCGGCCGTTGCATCTTCTGGATTTAGTTTTGGACTTTCTAAAGGTAGGTACCTACTTATATGTTTAGATAAATATGAGAAAGAAACATTTTTAAGTCGCATAATATTGTATAATTTTGATATTTTTAGGTACAGTGTCGCCGTCAGTATCTTCAAGCACAAATATTAGACCTTTCGAATCTTCAAACACTGATGAATCACCTAGTAAAAGGTCGAAACCGGCAAGTGAACCGACAGAGACGAAAAACAAGCCTTTGTTTGTCGGTATGCCAATGCCAAATTCCGATTTATTTTCGGGAAAGAAACCAGTCACCTTTGGCGCTTCTGGGAGTGTTACAGTGCCCCCTGCTACTACTAGCGGGGTCATGCCTACTTTCGGAAGTAACGTTTCACAGGCTGATAGTTCGAAATCGGCTCCCATGTTTAAATTTGGATCGGCAAGGTATGTTGTATCAAAGGGCGTCAAATATTGTTGCTTATTTTGTTTTTTTGCAGCTCCGACGCTCCAAAACAGACAAATGGCTTCAGTTTTGGATCATCCGCTTCGCCCTTTGGAGCGAAAGAATCCACGGCGAGTTCAGCAGCAACGAAACCGTTTACTTTTGCAAGCCCCAGTCCCGCTGCTCCAGCAGCACCCGCCTCTTCCGGAACAAATCCACCCCCCGCATTCGGGAAATCCGCGCCACAGTTTTCCTTCGGCGCCACGCCCCCCAAAGCGCCCGCCTTCAGTTTCGGCCAGTCGTCAGCCACTCCTACCTTCAACTTTGGATCTAACAGTACGAAACCGGACTCCACCTTCGGCGCGAGTCCCGCCCCGAACCCCTTCGGCGCGTCCAATAGCAAACCGGAAAGGATATTCGGGTCGGCTCCAAATCAAAACCCCGCCCCGAACGGGATGTTTAACTTTGGATCCGCGGCGACGACCAATCAGAAAGCTGGATTTAGCTTTGGGGCGTCCAGTGGGAGTAGCGATACGGCGGGAGCTGCCGTTCCACAAAGCGGGTTTAATTTTGGATCGTCTAATACCGTAAGTTTTGCCTTGGATTTCGTAGATAATTGAAAAAAACCGTATATTTTATTCGTTGGTACTTATTATGTTTTATTTTCAGACTATCTCGGCTGGATCGGGAGGATTTAGCTTCTCATCGGCCGCGCCATCTTTTGACGCTAATGTGAAGCCGTCTTTCAATTTTACAGGGGGTGCGGGAATAACTGCTTTTTCGTAAGTACCTACATAACATATTTTTTATTAGAACTTTTAATCACTGAAGGTAAAAATAGGCTATAATCTCCGAATTCTTTGAACCTCCATCGATTTTCATAAAAATTTGAAATCAAGCTTATTTTACCCTTAACTTTAAACGGGACATGTGCTCAACTTGCGCTTTTTGCATTTTAGTGGTGAAAACCACCCCTTTTGCAAAAAATTGAAAGAAATACAAATTAAAACATTTACTCGGTGGAAATTTTATTTAGTTGAGTCTGAGAACATAGATTTTGTAATATTTTAAAGCATGATTTTTGATTTCCATCAATTTTTAACCCTGAGGACCATCCAAGTCAAAATCATAAAAAAATTCTCCCTGAAATATTAAGTCGCGCATTAATATTACACTAAAATTTGTTTACTGCTAATGATATAATTTATTCATTGACTGCAATTTTTCAACCCTTAAAAACCAGCCCTTATCTTGAGATCAATAAAAAATATATTTTTTCTACAAACCTATTAAAAATTCAATTTTTTCACACTATCTAGATGCCTTTAAAATGTTACTTTAAAGCACTAGTACCTAAAGTAACATTTCAAAGCACTAGTGTCAAAAGTGAAATGTCAAATTTTAAAAAGGTAACGTCAACGTTTATTTATTTACTAACATATATATATATATATATATATATATATATATATATATATATATATATATATATATATATATATATATATATATATATATATATATATATATATATATATATATATATATATATATATATATATATATATATATATATATATATATTATTTTTAGTTTTTTATATTTTTACTTTTTTCATGTCATCTTTCAAACTAAAAAGTTAGGTTTCAGAAACAAAGTTAGTAAAAACTATGTCATCCAAATAAAAACACAAAAACTTACCCTAGAGCGTTAAAATAATAGTGAACATTAATCAACAAATATGGGTATACCATTAAAAACACAACACAAGGAACGGACTATTATATTAGTAATAAAATAAAACCCGGATTTTTAAAGAAGGGCGATGTATATTTTATTAAGATTGTTGATATTTTTTTTATCGTTTATGGATTTGGGTTTTTTGGGTTTGGGGGATCATCTCCATAAATCCTTTTTGGTTTGGTTCCGTTTTAAGTATTTTTGTTTCATTAAAAATTGAAATTAGGGTCCTCTTCTGATTCGTAACCTGCATTTTTTTTTTTAATTTGTGCTTTTTACCTTCCAAAACTCGTGTTTACGATGTATAAAAGGAAATTTCTTTACAGAATTTGTTATAGATACTTTTTGTTTTGAGTTAGAAACAAATTTTACATTCTGACAGACAAATCAAGAAATCAAACGAAAAATTATTATTATAAAAAACAAAAAAAATAGAATCTAAAAAAAAAAATATATATATATATATATATATATATATATATATATATATATATATATATATATATATATTTTTTAGATTCTAGTTTTCGCCCTTTTTTAAATAATATATTTTTGGTTTTTGATTTTTTGGGATTTAGGCCCGTCGAATGTAAAGAATTTTAGTAGATTTTAAAACAAAAACTTCACAAACAAAAAAATATATATATATATATATATATAATATATATATATATATATAATATATATATATATATATATATATATATATATATATATATATATATATTATATATATATATATATATATACAGTGTGTCCCAAAATTTTGGAATGTATGGATCTTAAAAACCCCACGATATAGAAAATCGGTTAATGGGGAAAGTTTTGACAATTATGTTAGTTTTTTTAATTCCGTTTACTACTTTGGTTCTATCTATTAGGTAAGAAATTTGAAAAAAAACCAAAATGATTTTTGAAATCAAAATTTTTTTAGGAAATTTTCAAATCTTAAAAAACTTCTTCAGCAACTTTTTGTAGAAAACAAGTAAAAAAATTTTATTTTCAGTTTCTTTTGAATCATCAATCAACCTTATTTTTTCATATGACGCCATATTGATTTACGCAAATAGTGCTTTTATCCCGATTTCAACAATGTATAACATGTTAATAAGAGTTTAAACCCCCATTTATTAAAAACAATATTTTCCGTTTGCTGATCCGAAGTATTTTTTGTAAACAAAAAAAATATTATAATACAAAATAGATTCGATATTTACAGAAATGGGTTTCAAATAGCTATAACATTAAACCGTGTTACAAAAAACCCCCCCCCCAACAAGATGGGAAAAAAGTGAAAACAAAGACAATGAAAAGTGGGTAACCATTTAAACCTATAAAAAGAAGAAAAATAAAAGGCCAATTCAAAATGTGTCCATATTTACTATAACGATATTTTTAAATAGTCCCCCCCATCCATAATTGTTAACTGGTGAGGGAATTTCATCCCAAAATCCTCTTTAAGATGTTGGATTTTTTTTTAAATTGTTGGTTAACTGTAAAAATCTCGTTGTCGATTTTCTTAACTACTCTTGTCTTTTTTAAAACTTACGAATTTAAGCAAATTTGTTCCAGTTTTTAAAATATGCAGCTTTATTAATACTTATTGGGTTTTTTTGGTTTAAAGTTGCAAAATATCAGTTTTTCTTGAAATAATTAATCATTTTAAAAAAAAAATGTTTAATAACGTTCCGAGCTAACTGATTTCTGACGCGATGACATCGCCGGAATCAAGGCCAACCAGAAATTTGTTTTTTGAAGTATTGAGGTTATAAACTCCCAACCATAAAATGTTATACATTGGGTTAAAAAAAGAATAAAAACACTATTTGGGCTGGGCAACAATATGGGCCTATGAAAGTAAAGTTGATGATGATTCATCAAAATTTACTTTTTCAGGCGCCAATACATTTGTGTAACACGGTATTAACGTTAGCTAAGTTTCCCCTTTTCGTAAAATATCTTCCCGCTTATCTATTTTTGCCATTTTCTAATATTTTAAATTTTTTTTAAAAAAAAGACGTTCGCCGGAATCAACAGAGAAAAAAATTTGTTTTTTTTAAAAAAAAGAGGTTATAAACCATAAATTATACATGTTATAATTGTGAAATTGGGAAAAAAGCACCATTGGTGAAAAATCCAATATGGCGTCCATATGAAAAAAAAAGCTGATGATGATTCTGAAAGCAAACGTAGGAAATAAAAAATTTACTACTTGGTCATATTCAAAGTTGCTTAGAATTTTTTCCCGATTTGGAATTTTTTACTTATAAAAAAAATATGGCCGATTTTCGGAATGCATGTTTCAGGTTTTTTCAAAACAAAAAACCCGAATAGATAGAACCATGTAAACGATTAGCTTTCTAACATAATTTCAAAACTTCCCCATAACGATTTTCTTCATCGTGGTTTCCAAGATCCCCACATTCCCCACCACTTTGACACACTGTATATATATAATATATATATATATATAAAAAAAAAAAAATATATATATATATAATATATATATATATATATATATATATATATATATAATAATTTTGCTGTTTTGTTTTCAATTGTATGCTGGCAATAAAGTTTTTATTTCCAGGAATTTTCGAAATCCTCAAAACGTAATTTATCCCATGCTCTTAATTGCCGTCAATTTGTGATTGGCAAACGATGAAGAACGGCGAAAACAATGTCGATCGAGGAACCCGCGAATTTTTGCTTATACCCGCAGCGATTTTTCCAAAAGCGTTAGGTTTCGACGGATTTCTGGTACATTAACCCTTCGCGTATTTTAGAAAAGTTCCGATGCCCTACATTTGCTGGACGAAGAGCCATATATTTTCGATAATAACCCAAATATTTTTTTTTCACGATATAAAATTTCGTGGTACCTTGGTTTTAGCATTTCATAATCATCTTTTATGCCTTTTTCTGAGACAAGACAACTGGGGAAAGTTCTTCCCGGGGGGAAGAAAACAAAACACAAAATGGTAACTCATAAGATACCATCATCCAGTACATTTCCGAACCTCAATTGAGCTTTGCTCAGAATTTTGGATTTTTTATCACCTCGACGTTTTTAAAGCGATAGTTTAAGTTTTATTTCTTTTTTACCAGTAGAATGACGATTTTTCCGTGGGCGGCAAACGGCTGCGCCTCACAGGTTAAGGGAAAACCCCATTTCGAGGTAATGAACGATATTTTTATTATACTTAAAACGGGAAACAACGTAAACAAAACACAAAAATGATTTGAAAAGCGATTTATTTTTTTTTTTTTCCATAAAACAAATTAACAAAAAATACAAGCAAATTTAAAAAGAAAAATTATTTTGACGGAACCGTTATGATTAATGGATAATGTAATTCGTATTATTTTTTTAGCTCAACCTTTGTTTTTTTTTGTTAAACCCAAAGATGTTGAAGCATGTCAAAAGTTTGTCTAATTTTACTGTTACAGATTTTGTAGTTTCCGGGTTAAGTTTCAAAAAAACTTTTGGGGTACTATTTTCTTAAAAAGGGCTTTTCTAAAATCCCTGCCAAGAAGGGAAAACCATCCTCGTGTCTCTTCAAAGTGAGCAATCACTGCGCTTTACCCGCATGGTAGCCAAAGAACCTTTAGCCAAAAGTCCGATATATCTTCAATTTTTATTTTGTATTTTTTTACCCAAATTTTTTAAATACCACTGATAGTATTGCCAATGTTAAGGTAAAAATTTTGTGTCGGTATGCAACAAAAATCTTCTACTTCCAATATTTTTAAAGCAGAGATTCCATTTAGGTAAAAATGTACAGGATTGAATTTGCAGGTAATGTAAAACTCTTGACCTGTTAGTTTTTCCATCTTGTAAGAACAAACAAGAAACCATTATCTTCCATATCGTCTAAACCCCAAACGTATTAAATTCCCCTCCCGGGCATGCGCCGAAGATGCCAAACATTTAAAAATTTCTTTTGCTAGTAGATATCCACCTGAAGCTTCACATAAAATTTGTACTTGTTCTGATGTAAGGGGAAACCCTGGTTCTTTGGACATATCCACAGTTTTTTATTTCAAAAGCGATTTGTTTTTGGGTATTGGTGAGTATTTTTTAAGAAACAACCCAAATTTAATTTGGGGAATCGACTCCACAAGTTTGTTGTGCGAGTAATATCGGGAATATCCTGATTCTTTCTCCCCAAACTGAACTGGCCTTGAAAATAGTAAATTTCACCGATAAAATAAAATAAAGCCCATTAATAAATAAACGTTGTTATGAACAGTTTCATGATGACTTTTGTATAAGCGCACGGAAAGAGGGTTCAGGAAACCGCGCTGTTCTGAAAATGTTCATATTTATCATTTCACACAGCTGTTTTAGTATTTTTCAGGTAAGTATAATAAAAAAACTTACTGACATCCACGTCATTCTTTATGCGTAGCATAGCTTTGATCATTTTAATGTCAATTCATACATTCTAATGTAGGCTAACATATATTGTATACAAGATTGCTCGGCAGTAAATCAAGCACAAGTTCTACTAGCCGCTTCATCTATCTCCCTTTAAATCGATCGATGCAACCAATACTTTCTCCTATACTTTTCTCCATTTCGTTGATTTGGTAAAACTTCCAAGTTCCGATAATAATTTCAGCCCCCGAGAAGGGCTGGCAATTTTCACGCTAATCGGTAAAGGTTTAAATAATTCGGCGGTAAAACCCTTCAGTGACTGTACTATTTGGTTTGCAATATAGATTATATCAACTTAAGGGTATAATCGCAAATGTAATTAAATTCAATTATGTTCGAACGAATGTTCGAAGATAAGAGCCGAAGAACACGAACCACCGAATAATAATACTTTCGCAACTCATCCAGCGACATGACAGTTGATTTTACCGTTTTTTTATAGGGCTCCACCCGCACAAGAGGGTTCAGCGGCAATGCAAAAGCGGGAAAGAAAGCAGAAAGCAAACTGGAGAAATGTACGATAAAAACGTACCGGTGTTCGGCGAGAAACAGAGACGTTGCGCTGGCAGTAGAACTGTGTGATATGAGTGCTCACAGATAGACAATTTCGACGAAAATGGGCTGCAATGGCAGAGAGGAGAAGAATAGCACGCGGTTGTGAGCATGAGGTCACGCCTTTGAGGGTTATG
>JAHBCN010010514.1:0-15000 GCA_019359885.1 Listronotus oregonensis | reverse complement strand
ATGTTTGTTTATGTTTTGTTTTTATAAACCATTATTGGCAAATAGATTACTTGGTAAAAAAGAAAATAAAGAATTATTAAATTGCAAAAAACATATTTTAAAAATTTTACTTAATTTTTTTAATATTTTGTTTTAAACTGGCTTGTTTTTTTAATTGAAAAGAATAGATACCAACCTTCTAAAAATTATTTTTTTTTGGGAAAGGTTTAGAAATAACAAAAAAAAATTGAGTTAAAACATAGGCTATATTTAACTTCATGGTCCCAGCACTAAAATTTTTTTTCAGACGTTACTCAACAGTGATTAGATATTGATAGGTCATGACCCACATGGCATTTTAAAAAGGAATCTTGTATTTTTTTCTTTTTTGGGGTTTTTTTTCTTGTGGTCATTTATTTCTCTAAATTTTGTCAACATCTGTAGTAATTTCAGAAAAAAAATCTTTTTTGGGCACCATTGGATTTAAAATGAAAAAAAATTTCCAATTTCTGATTAATAGAACTAAAAAGGGAACTTTTTTGGAACGTAATATCAGTCCCTAGGTCATGTTTAATGAACGGGTCCAAATTTAGTGTAAAACCCCTTCAAATTTAAAGCACTTTTATTTTTCTTATTTTAAATATTAGCCCTTATATTTTTAGGTCTTAGGATCAGTTAAAACAAACATTTAATTTTAACTTAAAAATTCCCAACACATTAAGTTATCTAAAAAACCCTATTTGGTCTATTTTGATAGTAATAAAAACTGGATAAAAATGGTGGGTTTTAAAAAAAAAAAACAAATTGACATTAGAGTTTCCTAATAACTTTATATTACTAGAATTGGTTAGTTACATAAATGTTAAATAAAAATTACGTTTATTTAACATTTAAAGGTTTTTTTAAAATTTAATTTTAATAAATAATAATAATTCATAATTTTTATAATAGTCAAATAAGATTCTGTAAGTTAAATAAACTCCAATTTATAGCCACCATCATTTTTATTCATGGTATTACTATTAAAATAGATCCCCAAATGAGTTTAAACCCAAAACTTTTTGTGTTAGAAATTTCGAAGGGTTATAATTAGAAAATGTTTGTTTTTAAACCTTCATCAAAAGACCAAAAAAATACAGGGGCTCACATTTAAAATAAGAAAAATAGTGCTTTCAAATTTGAAAAGTTTAACACTAAATTGACACCTGAATTCCCAATAAAAAACATAACCTAGACTATTACGTACATGTAGAATCAAATAATCAAGCACCATTGGTATTTTTATCCCAAAACAATGTAAAAATTTTTGTTATATTTTTTTTTCTCCGAAAATTTCTAAACCGGGTGACAAAATTTTAGAGGAATATAAAACTAAAGGACCTAAATACAAAAAAAGAATTTCATTAGTCATTAATTTTTTTTTGACAAAACCAAAAATTATTTTCCTGAATGCAACGTGGGTTAAAAGGGAACGTCTGCAAAATGAAAATATTAGTGAAAAAAATGAGCTGCATAAAAAGGAGGGAGCTGCAGGACCTGGGATATAGGACATTTTTAAAAAAGATAATCATAGAAAACAAAAAATACAAAAAATACAATAAGAAAACACGCTAGCCTCTCAACCAAAAAAAATTTAATAGACTAGTTAAAGATAGGCAAGGGTCCGCAGGCAGGGGGGAAATTTTACGCACACGCCGAGTGAGCGACCTTAAAAAATCCTTTGATTTTGTCACTAAAAAAATATCAGCGCCGTATTTTTTGCACGTTTAGAGGGGCAAAATAGAAGTTTTGAACAATAACCTTAACCGATGCGTTCCCTTAGGGAGGGGGTCAGCAAGTTTTTTTCAAGTTTTAATATATTTTTTTGTGCTGTAATTAGGGGAAAAGGGGTTGTAATGTTTTGGTTTAAACAACTACAAAGAAAAATAAAAAAAATTTCTGATCATGGAAAACAAGAATTTTTTATAAGAATTGTGTCTTGAGTGGGGACATTTCTTCATCGAAACGATGAATTTTTTTTTTATATTTGTATGTTTACCAATCCGGAACTCGAAAAATTGGACAGTCTTGGGATTAAAAGAGGTATTTGAGGTACAAAATTAAAAAAAAAAAACTATGGTTTTTTTTTATATCAACCAGAAGGCTCCTTATAATTTTTCCATGTGGGCCAACTTTTTTGGGGGTCACTTAAAAAAAAAAACCTTTTTTTTGGACCTGTTTTAGTTACGAAGTTTATTCAAATAATAATTTTCTGATTTGAAACTTCATCGGCTATTCAAAGTGTCCTGGGGAAAATGGCGGGGTGGGTTTGAACGCGGAACGCAAACCCAGTTCTAACACGCGAAATGATTTACAATTCCAAAATTTTTTCCCCCGGTTTTTTGGTATTTCAGCGCGATCGAATTTTTTTGGATTTAGTGCTGGAACTTTTTGGCAAGATGAAGCGGATGGTTTTTGAGCCTATGTCGTAAAATTATTTCTTCTTAAACCCCCTTTTTGTGTTATTTATAAAATTTTTTTTTTTAACAATATTTATCCCTTTTGTTAGTTTTCTCTGTAAAAAAAAATTAAAATTTATAATGCTTTTCGTCGGTGAATAAAGGATCATTGGTTACCGGAAGAAAGCCCATTCATAATTTCCTCTATATAAGGCTATAGGTGGATTTATTAAACAAAAAAACAACAAAAAATAGAATATCTTATTCTCATAGCCTTTAAAGGCAAATAACAAAATAAAAAAAAAGAAACAAAGATCCAACTATTTCCTTGAGCATATAATTTTTAGAGGAAGCCTTGCCACTAGGGCAGGGGGACAGAAAATTTCAAAACTTCCCTGCTCACGGCTAAATTGGTCGGTGAGAAAGGAATCCAATCGCCGCCGATCTGCAGTCCTTCTCGACCAATTAGCACGTTGGAGCGAGAGAGAAAGATTAATTTTGATTCATCTTTCTCTAAAAATTTTTTTTTCACTGCCTAACGGGGCCCTTGAATCGTAGAATATGCAAAACTTTAAATTTTTTATTTTTTTTTTACTTGAAATCCAACTGCATATTTGCTATTAAAACATATGAGAGAATGACAGGTGCCCCCAAAAAAGGTTTCTTAACTTAAAGATTATGATTTATCGAAAAAAAACACCCTAGTTTTTTTTATTTTAAAATTAAAAGCACACAACGACCCCCTTTTTTATCCTGTCGTCAATGCGCCCAAGCATAAAAACATACAGATGAAAATTTCAGAAAACCCTTTTAGGCAAGCCTCAAAAGGTTTTTTGTTGTGAAAAGGGTGGTTATTATATATAAATATATATATATATAAATATATATATATATATATATATATATATATATATATATATAATATAATATAATATATATATATATATATATATATTTCATGGCCGGGAATGCCCGTAGTAACTAATCTTGACAACCCCAAAAAATCAAACGAGTTCATATCAAATACGACTCGTGTCTTCAATTTTGAAATTGCAAAATTTTTAAATTTAAAAGTCATTTTCCCCGCTTCACTTTTTAAAACGAATCGCAAAAAGTGACTTTTTGCAACTAACAATTTAAGAAAAAAAAAAGAATCCTTATTTTCCCGGGCTAGTTTTTTAAATTTTTCACCCAAAAAAACTTAAAATAGAGAGTTCTACAATTGACACAGGGACAATAACAATCAGAACAATTTCGCATTTCGCAAATGAACCAGCTGAAGCAGAGGAGGATTTTCGCCAATTAAAATTTCAATTGTTATTCAAAAAAAAAAAGTTTTTTTTCAATTTTTAGGTATTTTTAATCAAATTATAGTTATTCAGAACACTTCAAAGCATTTATTCCCGTTAAAAATTTAACATAAAGTTAGTTTTTCATTAAACAGTAGATAAATGATTTCTTAAAAATCGAAACCATATCCGAAAATCTTGTTTTTTTCCCAAAATTTTAAAGAATTTTAAAGCAAATTCAAAAACTATAAAAGTTAAAAAAGAAATTAAATAAAATTATTTTACGGGAAACCCTTTTAAATTTGGTTAATAATATTTTTTTCCTAAAGAATACTTTACGAATTAATTTAAAAATTAAGGTTATACTTTGAATGCGATTTTTATTAAACTGAGGTTTTCGATTTACGAAAATTTAAATAACCCAATTAAAAAGGGTTTTTTAAACACAATTAATTTTCCATAAGATTTCTTGAGATTTTTGATTCTAAAACCCAAATTTTTTGCGAAGGAATAAATTCGAAAGGGTTTTTTTTAGGCCCTAATACTTTTCATTAAAAAAAAAACCAATGCATTTATTTTTGAGAAAAACCATTTCTGCGAATATTTTTTCCCCTAAAGGCGACATGTGGGAAATTTTAAAAAACCTCAAATATTAAATTTATAGGGCCCCAAAAAAAGGCCGTCAAGTAGCTAGTTGTTAAAATCCTTAAGTTTGAAGATACAAAAGTGTTTTTACGAAACCTTAAATACCCACCAATTTTATTTTTGAGACAGAAAAAAGAACAAAAAGGCCCAAATTATCCCCACCTTTAAAAATCAGGAATTTTTTGTTGTGTTTGACATAGTAAAATTTGCCAGAAACATCAATTTTTAGATTCAAGATTTGTATTACAGCCACATTCAACACTTGAACGTCAACAAAAAAAATATTTCTTTAGCCTCTTAACTATTTTCTGTGTGGTAGAAACATGACTCTCATCTGATTGAATGGTAGAAGTAGCATTTAGGAAATTTAGGTAAACGGCAAACAGCAAAGATTACTCCTGTATAAATCTTTCAACGACAGTGTTGCCAGTCTGACTGAAAGTAAACACACTTTAGAAGTATCGAGCATGATGAGTGCACTTGTTAGACCGTACTATATAGACAAAATCTGAACTGACGATGATATTTCTGAATTATGAATTTATGTCAAAACCAGCCCAATTGTAATTAAAATCCGATGAGTATGAAGCCCGTATGTCTGGTAAACATATATGGTTAGTCCAATGACGTCGGTAGGTGTTTTTAACTCATAGATAATTTTGGTCAGGTCCAGGCGTGATATTATTAATCAGACCATCTTAACCCTGTTAGGTATGGCCTTGTTTTTCTGGTTCTGATTTAAGAGATTTTTCTTCAGAGATTGGTATTTAGAACAGCTGGGCGGCTTTAAAATATTTATCAAAAAGCAATTACTTGGTAATAATGTTAATGTATCCTAATCTGCCGTGGCTTCAGGCATAACCCTGTAGGATTATTGTAAAATCAAAATCCAAACAATTTCTTTTTTCTAGGTATATTTTTTAAACATAATTATTAAAAACACCATTTTTCGTTTCTTTTTATCACACAAAGATTTGGCTATATCACTCTTTATTTTATAAAAGACTGTTTGTAGATAATTCCAAACCAAAGTGGATTTGAAAATCTGATCCTGAAACCATTTTTCACGGAGAAGAGCTGAAAATGCTTTCATAGTAGACTTTTTTCAAAATTGTATTGTTGAATTTCTAGTATTTGGTTTCTGATTTTGGGAAATTATAATGGGTTAAATATTAAGATATAGAAAGGAGTCAACGATAGAGTAAAGTTCATTATTTTGGTCATTCAAAAGTTATGAGAAAATAATAAATACAAAAGATGTAAAAGATTCTAGGATGCAGCACCTAAATTACTTTAGCATACAGGGTGGCTCAAAAAAGTGTGATAAATAAAAAAAACGATACATTTTTTTTAAAGAAAATATCTCAAATTTTGCTTTAAATTCCTTTAAAATTTTCCAACTTTTTAATAATAATAATGTGATAATCAAACCAATAGTTTTTCCAATATTTCAATTTTTTTCTAAAGAAAATTAGTCTTCTCACACTTGCAGAAAAATTTGCTGATAGCGCCATTATTTCCTTGAAGGCAGGATCACTCCATATTTGATATTACAACATTCGAACATGACGTAAAAGATATATGCAACGAAATTTTAAATTAGATACAGGGTCTCAAAAATAAACTGAATATATTTGGATCATTTTAAATGGGAAGAATTCTGATTTTTTTAAATGGAGTGCACCATATATTATTTTTCTTTTCTGAAAGACACCTGCCATAAAAAACTGTACAACTTTTATTAAGTATATGTCATATACCTTGTTTAATACTTTATGATTATTTTAACTTTTTCCAATATTTATCTTCTTTCTATTCTCAAGATCATTGCTGACACATTAGCTATCATTTTAAATTTAAATCACGAAAGTAAATAATAATGGAAATAAACTATTTACTAACTGAACTCATATTTTTAATTATTATTATGGCGCAATTAAATAAGTTCATAAAAATGTTCTTCACTGGGACACATGTTTAGTCTTTTTCGTATATTTTCTGGAGACTGTCCTGGGCATAAACGAAGCCCACGTCCCGAACTTATTTTTCATTCCTGTGTTGTAAGGATTGACATAAACAATATCTTCAATATTAGTCCATATAAGTGAAAAGAAACTAGGTGTTGGCTCAAGATCGAGGCCATCTCAATGAATCCACTACCATTCATTTGTGTGGTAACATTAATAAAATTCTAACTTCTGATAAAAATGGGTGAGGAGTTCATCTTATGGAAAACCACATTTGTTGGATCTCAATGTTACCACTCTGAAGAAGCTGAGGTAAATCATTCTGTAAAAAGTTTGTGCAATTGAAGTTTCCGGTTAACTGTTTCTATAGTAACAGGTATCCAATAACAGATGAAAGCAGCTTTTATTTCACACCAAGACATTTGAAGCATCGAATATTGTTTGAGCACTCAAAACTGAGACTTGGATCAACGTTGAAATAATATGTGCACGTTATGACGACGACCAATGGTCACTGGAAGGAAGTGGTAGTCATCTGGTTACTTATTTAGACAAAATTGATCTGGCCTCATTGCTTCAACATAACTGGTGCAGTTTATCTGTTCAAAAATCATGAACGAAGTTTTATGAAATCAGCGTAGTGAATATATTTGGGTTTCGCAAAGGCGAGCAACTCAGAGATCAGGATGCACCATGTTTGCCACTGATCAGCCACTGAATCTCAGATTATTCGAACCGGGATAAAAACTCGACCCTCTTTCCTCATTGGTAGCATCCGGCTCATCATCGTTTTTCTCGTTAGATTCTAACGATCATCACGGCACGAACACCCACTAAACAACTGAGACGCACCAGTTTGCACACGTCACCTGACAGGGCCGCCTTTGTAAAGCTCTACCGCCAAACAAAGAATTTTTCGTACCCACCCAGCATATAAACTGTATTCACCAATTCAGCCTAGAACCATACTATTTTTTAAATACTGACAACCAAACAGTTGAATTCCCTGTATAACTGATTTGACTTTGATGTCAGGTTGCACTTTCAGATAACATTTCTAACATACCAATTGTAATTGTTGTAGTGTAATATCTAGATTATGCAGAGGCAAAATACTGGAAAGTTAAATAAACCAAAAGTATTGGGTAATTAGGAATATGACATACTTTAATATGCCAGGGTTTGCAGAAGATCTTTCGCAGCAAAGAATAATGAGATAGTATGAAAACATTGGCAAAACGAGATTCTTTCAACTTTAAAATGATACAAATTATATTCATGTTTATTTGAACACCTCCTGTATAATCTGAATTAAAATCGTTGATATATCTTTTTAATAGAACTGAACGCTAATACTGGGTAAAATTAATATGATGATCTACCTTCAAAAATAATATTATTTGTATTTTTTTTGTAAGAAAATTATTTTCTTTTAGGAAAAATTGAAATATTGGAAAATAATAGGTTCATAGTATGTACTATTATTAATAAAAAGTTGAAGAATTCTGAAAGGAATCAAACAAAATCGGTGTCACAGATTTTAAAAATGTATGTTATTGAATATAATGTGCCTTTTTTTGAGCCAATCTAGAGGTTTTTAACACTAAATTGTAATCTTAGAAGAATCTTTTTAGATCTTTTTGTATTTATTATTTTCTCATAACTTTATGAACTAACAGAATAATGAACATTACTCTTCATCATGGGATTCTAACTGAAATTTTTGCTTCGTCGAAAGATTGTAACTGATGTTAATTATACTTGCAGATCAGAATACCGATAATTTTTCATGAAAGTATAATATTCAAAATCAGATGAGTTTTTTTTATTTTAAAAAATATTAAAAACGAATGAAGTTTTTTCTACACATGGTTTAAACAAAAATATCAGGTTACTTGATGACGAGTAATTCAAAGAAATTTGAGGAGAAGAATAAAGATTAAAATATAATTTTTTTTTTTATTTAAACAACATTATTTTTAAATTACATTACCTACAAAAATTTTAAAAAATACAAAAAATAGAGACAAACCCCCAAGAAATTAAAATTGCATGAATTGGGGAAAAAATTGTTAATTTTATTTTGAGGTTTTTTATTAAATTTTTAGAATTAAGAATATTAAAGGCCATTACCCAATTTTAGTTTGATAAGATAGCTTTTTATTTTTCATTTTTTTAAAAATTTTAAAAAAATTTAAACCAGTTGAAGATTCTATGACTTGGTTTGAATGTCCAGAAATTTTTATCAGCATTTCTTAAATTTCTTTTTTTTTTAAAATGAAACCGCTGTTGGGAGTGAATGATTATGATTTAACTTTTCAGCCCCCAAAACCCCATTTTTGCTCCTGAACCCCCTGAGTATATTTTTTTTTCCGACAGGGACAGTCTGTCCCCTTTGGGCCAATTTAAAGAATTTAACAGTTAACAACTGAATATTATTATTTTTCTTTTCCAAGCCCCTAAAAACCTTACTAAATAATATGCTAACTGTTTCACTGATTGAGCGTATTCTTCTTGTTTTTTTTGAATATTGAACCATTTTAAATCCCCCCGTTATTAGTCTTCTTTGAAAAGGAATAAAAATGACTCCCTCCTCCCCCAAAAAAGCTATATACGATAAACAAAAATCTTTAAAGCCACGGGTTTTTCATCACAGGTTTGAACATGGCTTTGAACCCTTTAAATTTTTGTGGGTAAGGCTTTTTTTTCCCGGGGTTGGCCCCAACCCGCTTTCTTTGATTTTTGTTTTGGGCGTTTTAAATCTGCAAACGAAAGATTAATAATAATATATTTGTTTCCGGTTTTTCCATAATAGTTGATGTTAAATCCAAAGTTTTCAGTAAAAAATCTCTAACCTCAAAATTTTTTTTTTTTATGTTGAAATGTAAGAAATTGGATCGGGGATTGAAAAGTTCTTTTAAATTAAACCTTTTTTTTTTTTTAAAAAAATTTTAAAACTCCATATATACTCGATGGTTTATTAATGGTTTTTAGTTTATTTGGGTTACTTTTCATAAAAAACTAAAAAAACACTTCCAAAACGACATCCAAAGGAAATTTTTGAAGGTCCGCTCATATGGGAATTCAATATATTAGGAAATATTTAATTATAGTTTTCAATCGAATTAGGGCCATTAACCCATCTTTGGGGAAAATTTGAAATTAAAAAAAAACGGCTTTTTTTTAAAGTGAGATTAAATGAAATTTTTATATCAAAATTTCATATAAGTTTGGAGAAAAAATTGTTAAAAATTGTTGTGAACTAGGGTCGAGGAACCGGGGACCGAGATTATGCCGCTGGGGTGGCCTCCAGGTTGAATCATGGGATTCGTTAACTTTCACCAGGAACACGTGGGTTTTTTTTTTCGTTGAATTGACCAGTGGCGCCGAAAACGGGGATTTCTCGAAACGGAGAACCGTCAAAATAGCTCTTTTTTTTCTGGGGGGCTGGGGCTGGGAGCGGTGAGGCCTGGTTTTTTTGATGTTAACATATGGAAGAGTTATTTTCCCCTGGCGAGGTTTTACGCGCAGTGGAGACGTCGCTGAAAAGGGAAACCAGTAGCAGTTCTTAAAATCAAAAAGTTAAATTGTGCCTTTCATCGATTACGTTGAAAATTAGTCGGAATTTCGCCATAGCCCGGGTTATCTAGATTTTCCAGACAAAAACGGGGAAGTTTATGTTTAAAATCGCAGCAAGATAAGGGAGGTTTTGGGTAACGGCGCTGGAATTAAAATATGGCAGCCAAGGCATAATGCTTTTTAACAGGGGTTTTCCAACCATAAGAATTTTGGGGAAACAAATGTAGCCTTTTAACTCAACCCCCAAAAACTGTTTTAAAAAATTTAAAAAATCGGGGCATTGATATAGAATTTTCAAGAAAAACAATTTTTTTAAAGTGGTTAAAAAAAACCAAATGACATTCTTTTTCGGCAGCTCAAAGGGTATTTAGATACCTCAAAAAACAGCTATAGAAAATAAAAGAGATAAAATTTAACTTTTTTAAAACGTTTTTTTCCGTTTTTCTGTGAAAAAATGGTGAATCGATTTTTTTAAACCATTTTTTAGGTATGGGAATTTTTTTTGTTGATTTTTACATGTGCCAATTTAAATTTGACAACTGTTTATATGTTTGTAAATGAAGAACCCAGGGAGAAGATCTGTAATCAGGACAAATTAATGTAAGAGGTTTGTTTTTTAATTTTGATAGGCGTTTAGTTGATTTAGATTTTACATAAAGTACAGAAGGTAAAAAAAGGGTTTGAAACAAATCCTAATAATTTTCCCATATTTTTTAAATTTTATTTAAAGAATTACATGTTTCAGAAAACTTAAAAAAAAAAATGTGGTTGTTTGGAACATTTTATTAACTATTGGTGATATGGGGTTTTCCAAAAAAGTTTAAATTAAAGAGGTTTTTTAAAGGGAAAACGCATTGTATATTTGCCAAATTTTGACCTACATTCAATTCTTCAAAATACGTTTGGAATATTTTGTTTGAACTTTTCGCTGAGGGAAAGATCAAGGGCGGGGAAAAAATTTTTATAGAATTTTCAAGTCCGATATAATTTCAAATACGATCTTTTTTCACTTTTTTTCAAACGTTGTCTCACATGGTAAGTTCATTTACCCAAAACCAGATTTCTCCCATCTGACGATTTTGCTTTAGGCTTACGAGGCCTCTGGCTACCGATTGGGTTTGAATTTTAAATTTTTATTTTTTGCTGATAAGCTTAAACCCTGAAATGGGGGTTTAAGTTTTTCTAATGAAGAAATTTTTAAATATTTAAAAAGAGGAAAAATTTTCCCAATATTTTAATAAAAAATTTATCAAATTTTTTGAACTTATTTGATAAATAAATTTTTTATTAAAAAATTTAACGCCACTGTTTTTTTTAAAAAATCTAGTTGGATTCTCTTATTAGTTGACAAAAGATCTTTTGACCTTTTTGTTAGACAAACTTTTTATAAATAGATTTTTTATGGGCCCCATATTCGAAAAATACGGTTTATCTTTTTTTTTTTCAATCAAAACCGTTTTTAACGAAAAAAGCAGGTTTTTTTTGTTAAAACTAATAAAAAATTATCTTTAAAATATTTAAAAATTAATATACCATTTTCATTTTTTTGAATTAATTTTTGTAAATTTTTTCAGAACGCATCTAAAGGGAAAAAAAATTCAAAATTTTTTAAATAAAGTTTGAGTGCAAATTGTTCATTTCGGGTTGTTAAATTCAAGAAACGAGAAATTTTTTGTAAAAAAATTAACTTCCCACCTTATTTATATAGAACAAATGGTTTAACAAAAATGTAGGAAATGATCAGTAAAATGAAAAATGTACCACCCATATTTCTTTATTAATAAAATCTATAAAACCATTTTTCACTTTGGTTGGGTACTTTTAGCGGACGTGACAAACTCCGGAAAATAATTTCCAGCAATTTCTTTGGACTTTACATGATTTTTTCAAACTTACGACCAATATCTTATGGATATGGCCGCTCGCTACCCCAACTGGGTCACCCTGTACGTAAAGGGGATATTTGGTGTATAATTTGGAAAAAAAATCATCTGAAATGTCCAAAAGTAACCACTTCAAAAAGTAGACTCACTCCTTAAAAAAAATGTTGGAAACTGATTTGGCAACGCAACTTTGAAGCAAGGAAATTCGGGTATTTTTCTTTTTAAAAAATTATTTTTTTTAAATAAATCAATAAAGGGTAATTTTTATTATCTTGAAAACCCAAAACTTTTAATGGGAGAGAAAGATTTTTTATAAACGCAAAAACCCATAAAGCCATATTGAATGTGCATCTGTCGAGCGAAGTTTAAGGTGGCGGAAGTATTGCCTACGAAAACCCGTTGGTTTAAGTTGTCGCGTCTTTATTAGTAGCTGTCCAAGAGAAAAGATTTTGACATTATTTTTTTGTGTTAAATTTTATGTAATAAATATAACAAATATTACTACATTTTAAAAATACAATAGTGAGTTTATTTTGATGAAATTTTTTAGAATAAATTGGAAAAAATTAATATAATATATTAAGTATGCCCGAAAGTTGGGCTATGGTTGTAAAATTCCTATATTTTAAAAATAAATAATCCAGAATAAACTAATGTAAAAAATGGTATTAAAAACTGAATAAAATCTAAAATTTTTTAATTTTTAACCCTAAAATAACTTTTGAAATTTTTTTTTTTTTTTTTTTTTTTTTTTTTTTTTTTTTTTTTTTTTTTTTTTTTTTTTTTTTTTTTTTTTTTTTTTTTTTTTTTTTTTTTTTTTTTTTTTTTTTTTTTTTTTTTTTTTTTTTTTTTTTTTTTTTTTTTTTTTTTTTTTTTTTTTTTTTTTTTTTTTTTTTTTTTTTTTTTTTTTTTTTTTTTTTTTTTTTTTTTTTTTTTTTTTTTTTTTTTTTTTTTTTTTTTTTTTTTTTTTTTTTTTTTTTTTATATAAATATATATATATATATATATATATATTTTATATATATATATATATATATATATATATATATATATATATATATATATATATTAAAAATTTTATTTTAAACCCTTTTAAATTCCCCCCAAACCCTTTAAGAGAGCCGCCACGATATATTACTAAATGAAACAAAATGCCTTATTCCCTTTTACGACAAATAGTTTCTTAGTAACCTTTTTCCGGGTTGGATTTTATTTTTTGATGCCACCCACCCAATGATCCCTTCCCCATTAAACTAAAGTTTCATTGTTTACTTTTCATTATGTGGGTTGGGGCCCAAAAGGTTTCTCAGAGGGAGTTAGATTGCGAAAAGGTATATAAATAATCTGTTTTGAAATTTGACATATAAAAATAATAGGGAGTTTATTGTTGAAAAGTTTACACCAACAGGCGAGCTCTGTAATTCAATAGAGGAAATTGACAGAAAAAGTTTGGAAAGTCACCAATAATTAATCGTTTTTTCCAAGTATTGTTGAATTTGCATTTAAAATATAGTATAAATAACTTTTAAAATACTTGCCGTAAACCCTTTCTTTAATATGATGGTAACTAGATAAGTCTTCTTAAAAATGAACCATTAAATCATATTTGGCTTATTTAGTTTGTGTGGACGATTACTCTAATAAATAATATAATTTTTTAACACCTGTATGATAAACTCAAAATATTATTTTGGATAGCTTTAACCTTAAACTAAAAAAGTATTTTAATTACATCGATAAAATTAACTGTTTACGAGAAATAAAATATATGTTTGGTATTTTTTTTCATTATACGGGGTTTTTTTAATTGTACATCAATATTTGAGGAGGCAATTTTTGGGTTCATTTTAAGAAAAAAAACTTCATATAAACTCTTTACTTTTGAGATACAAGGTGAAAAAAAAAAACAAAAATTATTTTCAACAAACAAGATTATCTTGGGTCTACAAAAATGCCTTCTAAGTTTTGTAAATACGTAGTACATAAATAAATGTGTTTGGCTGGAATTTCATGTTTTTCTTTTAAATATCTTTACATCTCTTCAAACTGGATATAGCTTAAGATGTATTTTTACTAGTTTTTTAAAATAGAAGTGAAGTTTTCAGCATTTGTGCCTTTATTTTTTTATTTATACTCTAACTACCTTCGAGCATACACCTACTAGGCAGACCTGTCGCTCAGCAGTGAGTTTTTAATCTTTTTTCCTGGCTCCCTGTTGGAGCCAGAGAGAAAGTTTGATTTTTCTTTCTAACACGCACTGCCGAGAGGCAGGGCTGCCTCTAGGAGTTGTATGCTCGAAACTAACTACTTTACAATAGCGTAATGCAGACTTGGCCTAGTTTTAATTCTCAGTTATATAAGAAGCAGTTAAGTTGGCCTTCGATTAAGTTATGATAAATTTTGTTTTATAAACGAAATAGGCATTCCTAGGTGAAAAATAAATTTGTTTTCGTTTAAGCCAAATTTTGTTAATAATTCTTGTATTTTACATGTTTTTGGTTAAATAAGTCAAATATAGTTAAGAAAAAAAAGTTGTCTTTGATTTTTTTTGCCTTTTTCTACCCCATTTTAGGGTGTTAAAGGACGGTCATATTTGTGGCATTTCTTGTGATTAAAAAGAGATGTAAAATAGGCATCCTATTATTTTTTCCTGAAGAAAATTAATTATGTTGTTATTAAAAATGACTACGTAATCCTTTTGGGGAAAATACACAGGTTGGCTATTCCACATTATTTTTTTAATAGAGAAACGACAATATCCTTTTCTCTCTCGCTCCAACGGGGTATATACTCACAGCGTTGAAGCGAGAGGAAAGTTTATACATCTATTTTTTTCTCTCGCAGGCTGCCTGTAGGGACATACTCTAAGGATATTCCTGGTTAGCCATTGGCGACACTTGTCGGGAATTCCTATAATAACATTTGGCGCCATCTCTGAAAACCATTTAAAATCACCCATCCACTTTAATAATCAATAAATTCGATGATTTTACAGTTTTCTTTTTTATTTTTTTTTTTATATTAAAGCAATGATGCCAGATCAAAGAATTATTCCTTGTTCTAAAGACAAATCACCAAAATTAAACTCGAAAGGAAAATCTTCACAAAAATATTAAATAACTTTTCGAAAATCGATAAAAACCGGTATAAAGTTCTTTTATTGGTAATTGAGCATTAGTGAGGCTCCCTTTATTTTTTGGTGTAAAATCAACGATCTTTT
>JAHBCN010010513.1:0-31482 GCA_019359885.1 Listronotus oregonensis | reverse complement strand
TAATGTAATTTTTTCCCCAAAATTATTAACCTAAAATAAATAATTTAACTTCCTACAATTCTATAAACTAAACAAATAAAGGGTGATTTTTAATTATTTTTGGATATTAAAGGGGGTGTTTCCAACTTATTTAAAATAAAAATAATATGAACTTATGCCTAAAAGTTTTAATTTTTTAAACTACAGGGTGATAAAGTTTAAAAAAAATGTTTTCTGAAATAATTTGGGATACCATTTTAGATATTTTACGAATTTTCAGGTAAAAATTTTTAAAAAAAAAATTACCGGGTACAAATTTGAATTTTCACTAATTTATTTTTTTGGGGTATTTTTTTTGATAGCCTGGTCACTTTAACATAACAAACCCTTTTTTTTTTTTCGTAAAAAGCCCCCCTTTTATTAAAAAAAAAAAATTGTGATTAATTTTTTTAAAGGGAAAAGAAAAAGCCTGGAGTAAATTAGTAAATTAATTTTAAAAAATTTTATATGAACATATGCCTAATGTACATTTTGTTGTTTCTACCACTGTCTTTAAAATAACATGAACAACATACTTACAAGCTTATGTATTAATTAATATTATTATAGTCTAGGGCGAATCGGCGCTTGAGTACCGAAAACTATTCGACCTCATTTTTTTTATAAGATCCTATTTAAATTGCCCTACTGATGATATAAATGCATGTTGCTAGGGGCACCTGGTGCCATATTGTTTAAACCAAAATTATATTTCAACAATTGCAAGAAATTGTTATTTTTCAACCGGACAAATTGTTTTTATATTCTTTATTAAAATACAAATAAAAAAGGTCCTACGACTTTTTACGATAAAGTTATTATTTTTGGAGATATGAATTTTTAAAAGTTTAAAAAATCTCAAATTTGGGTATTTTTGACTCATGAAAAATATATTACAAAGAAGATTAAAATATAAAAAATATGTTTTTGTATTATTTACACAATAGTTAATAATACTTAACCTAAATTAAGATTTGACATTTTTTTATTGATTATATCTGTTTTTTGATTGTTTATTAGGCGCGCTCACAAGAATGCGTCCCTTACCTTTAAGTATCGCCGTCTCCCCAAGGAAGTTTAAAGGTGTATGGAAGCCCAATACTGTAGAACAAAATTGTCCAGGCGTGCGGGCAGCGGGAATAGGGGGATTGGCCCCGCGGAGTTTGCGCAATGAATGTGGGTCAGAGCCAGACTTCCATAATTCTTGTTATATCTATAAAGTTGACATCATCAAATGTCAAATTCGAGCATTCCTGTTTTTTATTTTGCACAAAATTGTTGGTTATTAAACGATACTACCATAGAATATTAAAATTATTTGTAATATTGCATTTTATATCATCTGATATAATATGGAAAGAATAGATGGCGCCACCTTCTATTTAAATGGTCGATATTTTTGGGATTTTTGATTTTTACCAAAAATCTTTGTAAATAAATAAAAACACGATTTTAAAATAAATTTGAAACATTGTATGCTAGTTTCATGTATTATCCAATTTTGTGATAAAAGGGGCAAGAATTAAATGAGTTTAATCTAATCCTAAGATTGTGGTTGTACATTAAAAAGTGAAATTTTTATAACTGCTTTTAGGCATATATTTCATATAAAATGTTCATGAGACAGAATAACACTGGTTAAAAATGTTTAGTAACCTTTGGTTCCTAGGTATCCATTGTAACAGTATCCGTTAAATATTATGCTACATATGTCGAGCTTAAAAATTGATAATGTAAGTTTAGGAAACCAAAAATCTAATTTCTTTTTAAAACAAATACAGAAAAAGCAAAAAGAAACTTTAAATAAAATTGTACTTTTTTTATTCAATTAGAGGGACCTGTATTTAATAAAATTTGCCTGGTCTGCCCAGTAATTAACAATTTGGATCCTTTAAAAGAATGTCCTAAATTATTAAATGAAATAAAAGTACCTAAATGTAAACCTTATTTCTTTTTAATAACCCACAGAAACACACAAACATTGTGGAAAAGATAGTTGAGATTGCCTTACTTTTCTCACTGCTATTTCCTATGAAATTTTCATTTTCTATTATTCATAATTGATATATTATTATTTATTCGGTTACCTAACGTTACGTCTCATAAGAAGCACCTAATTTAAATATAAGAAATACTTACCTAAAGTAAAAATGCCGGGTATGTTAACCTTAGATTTGCAAGACAAAACCATACAACCTCTAGTCATTTTGTTATATTATAAGTAACAAACAATAAACAAAATTATAGTCACAATTTAATAAACACTAATCACTAAAATAAGGTTTTTATCTATCCAAAAAACTTCTGCAACCACAAAATATAATTACACAAAGCAAAACAATCAAAAAATAATACGGCTCTCATAAAAGTAAATGTGTTGCCTAACTACACATGATTTATCATGTGTAAGTAGGCAACACATTAAATTATTTCGTGGAATTTCGTTATTGCGCAAAATCGGCGGGGCCAACGACAGTTATTTTCATACTGGGCTGGACATTTTTTGATCGAATGGGCCATAGCATTGGGCTTCCATACACCTTTAAACTTCCTTGCGTCTCCCTGACTCATACGCTGCATCGGCCTCTCTGTGTCCTAAATCATTATTTCTCTTTTAACATAAAACGTATTAATTTGATCAAAATTGTTAAAGATATTAATGTTATTACTAATTAAATTACATACAATTTGTTTTAATGAGTTTTGTTCCCAAATCAATTTTACAAAAGTTATTAAAGCTTGTGAGCGCGCTTAATAAACAATTAAAAATCAGATATAAGCAATAAAAAAATTTCAAATTTTAATTTAGGATATTATTAATTATTGGCTAAAAAATCAAAAATATATATATTATTATATTTTATTCTTTTTTTTAATATATTTTTCATGGGTCAAGAGTACACAAATTTGAGATTTTTCCAATTTTTAAAAATTTATATCTCCAAAAATATTAACTTTATCGTAAAGTTTAAGGACCCCTATTAGTGTTTTAATAAAAAATGTAAAAAATGTCTCCGGTTGGGAAGTAATAATGCCTTGCAATTGTGTTAACAATTTCGTTTTAAGCAATATGGCAACAGGGCAATTTAAAGGGGATCGTATAAAAAAAAATTGAGGCGGAATAGTTTTCGGTACTCATGCGCTGATTCGTCCTAGACTATTATCTATTAATATTATATACTATTATTATTATTAACACTAATAAAATAATTACAAAAATTGTTGAAAGTGGTTATCTTATATAACAAGCTTTAAAATTTACAATAAAAAATATATGTAATTTTTATAGTATGTCGTAAAATACAACTACTTATACATAATTAATAAAATAAATTTAAATTTAATTTTTTAAAAAAATAATTATAAAGTTTATTTTTTAGATGCAATAACGTTTGGGTAATTATGGTATTTCAACCAAAAACGTAACAAAATTAAAAAAAAATTGTAACAGAAAAGGAAACTTGTTCAGAATAACGGAAAAAAAAAGAAAGTGCATATATATTATTAAATAAAGATAAATGTGTAGCATCAATATTTGTTAATTTAAATAAAACATGCTTGATATTGAAATAATTTGAGGAAAACCTAACATCAATTAATACACCACCATTTTCTTGTCTTTTTAAAAATAACAAATATACCAGTTAAAACTAACTAATGTCATTTATGACAAAAGCTCATAAATAATAACAAAAAGTTTTTAGAATTTCCTTAATTTAATATCAAAATTTTTAAAAATTTGATTTTAATTTCTATTTTATTGTTTATTTAAGTTAACTTTGATAACGGTGAGAAACTTGCTACCGAAACGTAGTGTTTGTATTTTTTTGTATTTTTTTTGTTTTTTTCTTTCTGTTATAAGCGATCTGCCAGTTCAATAGGGCTGAGCTCAATCAGTCGCTATACCTCGGGACCAGGACCAAAGCGGTTCCATTATATAAAAGCTTTTCTGGCGAGTATACCCAACCAGATTTATAGAACCAAGATTTAAAAAGCCTTTGTATAGGGTGTTTCCTTAGTAATTAAAATATTTTAGAGGGTAATTTCGCAAGTGTTTTTATAAAAAAGTATTTGTACTAATTATTATGTCCAAAAAGGGCTGCTTCCAAAATACCGGATATTAATATTAGTTTTTGTGTTTATAGAAGAGTATGTTTTAGTGTACATAAAAATATAAACGCTTTACCAGGGGCGTGCGCATGAGCACTATTATAATATTTTTAAAAATATAAGCACGCCACTGTTATTTTTAAATGTGTTAATCGTATGTTAAAAAATATTCCCAAATTAATGTTCGTTTTTTCTAACACAAAATTCTCATTTTCTGGATATCCACCGCAGGACATTTATGTTACGTTTTTTTTTTAATTTTAAAATGCAAGCATAGTGGCTACGCGTAGTTCTTATACAGTCCGTAATATTTTCAAACATCAGAAAGCATTAAGACTTCGCTAATAACGAGATACCCTGCAAAAATATTAAAAATCGAAGACCCCATATACCAGACAACCGAAACCTATAATACTATTTTATTTATCCGCCCGTATAAAAAACAACAAAAATTACATGATTTTTCATCTTTCTTAAGTGGTCTACAGGTAGTCGGTCAAGTTTAACTTTTTTAATCGTCGATAGCTTTATTCTTCTCGCACGTGATGTTGGATACTTGCGTCAACTGAATGGTAAAAGTAGAAAATTTCACCGATATACTTACACCGACCACAATAAAATTTAGTACCCAGTAGTAGTGCTCACATTCTTTAAATAAATGTAAGTAATTAAATATTTGTTTTTATTTATACAGTGTATCTAAAAATGAAACCAATAGGTGTGTGTTTTTTTTGTGGCACACACTGTTATAACATATTAAAATGTTTTATAGCATATTGCTTAGTTGTCATCTAATTAATTTTAGTATTATATTATATGAAATAAATATTATTTATAATAATTTAACTAGCTATTATTCGTTTTTGAGCGTAGCAGTTTTTTAGGTCATGTTATATTTATTTTCTTTTAATCTAAAATAAGTCTTTAGTTGTCAAAGTTGACAACTAAAAGTTGACAAAAGATTGTTTGTAGAAAACTAAATGTTGTCAACTAAAAGTTGCTCTTCTCAAATAAGAGCAACAAGTGGAAGATTTTTTGTAGAAAACTAAAAGTTGCTTTTCTTAAATTTAAAGAAACAAGTGGAAAACTTGTTGCCAAAGAATTTAGGTAGTAGTTCTCCAGTTCTCTACTAGTTTCTACAAGTTGCTTGCGCAAAGCGTGCAGCAGCAAATCTTCCACTGTTAGTTGTAAACTTTCTTGAATCTTTACCGACACTCCGCGGGAAACCAAAATTTAGTGGAAGATTGTCTCTCCACAAGTGGAAGACAGAAAATTTTGCTGTATTTTGTAGAAAAAGCAACAAATTGCCGCAACTTGTGGAAAACTTAGTGGATGACTTTGGTGTAAACGCGGCATTACTATAAATGTTTGCCTTGTAAAAAAATCTACTTGCAATTTCGAATTTTTGAGGTCATAAGTAGTTGTTTTAGAATTTAAAAATCTAAAAATTCTGTAAAATCCTCAAGGAGTGTTTACATCAAAGTTGACAAAAGATTGTTTGTAGAAAACCAAATGTTGTCAACTAAAAGTTGCTCTTCTCAAATTAGAGCAACAAGTAAAAGTTTTTTTGTGGAAAACTAAAAGCTGCTATTTTCAAATTTAGAGAAACAAGTGGAAAACTTGTTGCCAAAGAATTGGCGCGAAAGGTTTAGGCAGTAGTTCTCCAGTTCTCTACTAGTTTTCTACAAGTTACTTGCGCAAAGCGTGCAGCAAGAAATCTTCCACTTTTAGTTGTAAACTTTCTTTAATCTTTACCGAAACTCCGCGGGGAACCAAAATTTAGTGGAAGATTCGTCTCTCCACAAGTGGTAGACAGAAAAAATTGCTGTATTTTGTGGAAAAAGCTAGAAATTGCCGCAACTTGTGGAAGGCTTGGGTGTAACCGCGGCATTACAATATTTTTTTTGCAATTTCGTATTTGTGGTAGGTTTTTACAGTTTTTAGGAACCGCGGAATAAGGTAGGTATCCTACCGAAAATATTTATGTAAAATAATGGCCACGTTCTTATCTACAAATCTCGGTCTAAAATGGAACAAAATTTTGGACAGAGCTTAGTCTAATTTTAAATTTCATACTTCAAGAGGCCGAAATTTTTGGATAGGAGTTTGCCCCTTATTTTAGATAAGTGTTTAATAAATAAAAAAAAATGTGAATGCTTTTGGGACTGACAGGTAAAATGTAGCAATGTTCTTTATTTAGTAAATAAAAACCCTGAATTTTAAATTCTAAAACAACTATGACCTCAGAAGTTCAGATTCAATCAGATTGCAAACTTTTAAAATACCCCCTAAATGTAAGATATTACCGCCCCTGTTTCAGAACGTTTCGAGTAATTAATATCAAAAGAATTTCTTCTTTACTTGTGTCCTCAAACCTACTTATATACAAAACTTCATGTTTCTAATCTCTCAAAGAGTGCCGCACACGGACGTATATAAGGGGGGGGTTTAGGAGGTCCGGACCCCCCCCATTCATATCCATCTTACTTGTCCAACAGAAAAAAATTACATGCACCGCGCCGATTGTAGAAAAAGATAGTTGCTTAGCAGTGGCGTAACCACAAAATTTGGGCCCCCATGCAACTTCGGAGCAAGGGCCACCTAAAAATGCAAAATTTGCAAAATACCATTAAAACAAATTAAGTAACAGAAAAAAAACTCTGAATTTTGTATATAAAAAACATGTTTTAAAATACAAACTCTAACACGAAAGAGGCAAATAGAAAATAGAAACATATTCAATTTACAAAACACAAACACTAACTTTAACAACAGATATAGTAAACTAGAGATCTAACAAATAAAAATAAATTAAAACTATTAAAAGTTTTTATTCCTAGCTTTCATATCATCAAATTGATTAATCGCTTTAAATTTAAAGGTGTGTTTTGTTTTTAAAAAACTCTTTTTACTGTTAATTAATGTTACAGTTTTATTATATTTAAGTAAAATTATATAGTTTTCTTTATAGAGATAAAATTTAAAAATTACTAAATTACTTAATTTTTTTAAGCTATAAGACAAACATTTCTAACGAAGGGGCCCATATAATTTTACGCCTGGGATTTTTGCAGGCGGCAAGTACGACGGCCGGGGCTCTACCGGGCCCCTCGCGTTCATGGCCCCTCCCCCGCCACTGCGGGGGCAGCGGGGGTGTAGCTACGCCACTAGCTAGTCTAGTCTATTTTGTCTCTTCGCGTTGCGCAATTGTTATAATACAGAAAGAAGTGTCGCTTTTAAAAAGTATAAAACGAACAAATCAGGTATCTCTTTTGAGTTTTTTTTTTCTAAGAAAGAGAGACCAAAGCCCAATGAACTTTTGTCAAAAGACAATGTGGACCTTCGTAACTTTTATTGCCTCTGCCCTTGGACGTCTTGATTTGTAATGGTCCAGGGTAGTCAACTCCAGAGTAGGAAAATGGTTGTGATGGTGTAACTCGTGCTGTCGGAAGTTGTCCCATTAATTGCTCGGCTGTCTGGGCCTTGAATCGAATACACTTTATGCATTTTCCAATGTTAGTTTTGACTGTTCTTTTCCCATTGACGATCCAGTACATTTGCCGAATGTATGCTTATGTTAGCTGGTTTTTGCCGTGTAGGGTTTTCCAATGAGCATCATTAATAACTAATTTGCTAAGGTGACTATGAGAATGCAAAATCGCAGGGTGTTTGGAGTTAAATGACAGATGCGATTTCTGCAGCCTTCACACCACGAAGAATCCCATCAGCATCTAGGAATGGATTAAGATTGAGTATTTTACTAGTCTTGGCAACTTGCTTTTTCTCTAGTAGATCATCAACTTCCTCTTTGGGGACCCCTCCCTTGTCAAAGCTATAGCTACGTCCGTGGTGCCGCATAATTCTGATGTGTAAATGATTGAGTTAGTCAACAAATCAACAGTAAAATGAGCGATTTTCAAATTCGAATATCTCAGAAACAACTTAAGACAGCTTTCTTATTTTTTAACAGAATATTAGAACACTTATGTGAATTTACATACCGTAGATATTTTTAAACGCAATGTCCCATTTATTTTTTATTGCAACACGCGCCAATTTTACTAAGATCCTAAATTTTCAACATTCTGCCTCTACTAGTTGCTCAGATACAACATCGCATTTTTAGCAAAAAATACATTCTCTTAAATGTCTTTAAAACAGCTAAAGCTGCGTTTACAAAATTCTGTATATGGGGGTTTTTCGACACGCGGAATCGAACAGCTATATCGACGCTGTTGCCAAATATTTCTGATTGATTTGTATTCTTTGAATTGCCGCACCCCAATATGGCGAATTTGGATCAGAAACGTTATTGGCTGTTTATGGGATAAAGTGCAATAAAAACTGGGTTTAAAAATAATAGGTTGCACAGGGTTGCCAAATGCAAACATAAAATCTAGATATGCATTGTGGCGGATAAAAACAAATAGTTTATCGAATAATAGAGAGATATGGGTACCTTGTTTAACGCTAACGTACGCTATTTAAGTAAGGCGCTATTTGAAAACCGCACGCGGTATGTGTTGTTTATTTTTAGAGATATGAAACACGCCGTATTATGAAGCGTAGTTGTCAATCAGGGCTGCCATCACCTAAATTGACGACGCGAACAAATCTTTAAATACCCCTGGCGTTGGGGTAAAATTAAGCTTTTTAGTCCGGAAACCCCAAAAAAATAGCTATAAAAATAAAAACATTAATTTAATTGTTTTTATTTGTTTTAAAAGCTTATTTGTTTGTAATGTATTTAACAATATTTGACTTAAATTTACAAAATCGACTAAACCTTAGCACAAAAAATAAAATACCTACTAATAAACTCTACACTCTTTCTGAGCTAATCTGGTAATTAAAATATTTAGGAACTCTTCGTCGACTTCTTTTTATGATATTTTATTTTCATATTAATCGGATTTTCCTTAACACAAAAAGTATCCGAGTTTTACCCAGACACTTTATAAATTCTGCTTCTAGACGGCCCCCGGACGCCCTCCCCCCATTTTTATTTATTGTATTTATCTACCAAGACCTAGAAAATGTGCTGTTGTCGAAGGCAATGCTGTTGATATTAAAGCAGCAATTTTAGTTAACATTCTGAAAGATGATCATTTAAAGTTCGGATGCTAAAATTTTCCTCTGTTATTTTAAAAACAGTTTTTTCTTTTCTTCTTGATTCTTTCTTATTTGTATTAGGCATCCCAAAATTAAAAATTTTATAATAACATAACAAAAATTGATTAAGAGAAATTGTGCGCATGACGATTCTATGCGGTATTTTAAATAATACGCGGAGTTATCACCCATTACTCCATGAGGTAAGCTTATTACCATCAGCGACGTTAAATATCGTATCGCGTATAGCTTTCAAAATAGCGCTTTTGCAAATACTGCATGGTCACAGCACCACCCATATATCTCTAACAACAAACATGTTACCATATAATAATTTAATAATATACCGGGTGACACAGCGGACATGTAACAGCCCATAACTTTTTTATTTATTAGCATTAATTTTTGAAATTTGGGTGATGCATCTGTTATAATGACGTGCTTTTAATGACTAAATAAAACATCGGGAAGTAACCCCCAAATTTTAAATTTTAAGCAGCACCCTGTATATATTTGTAGCCTACTTGATCCACCTTAAAATTCTCTATTTAACCGTATGTCACACTTGTCATTTTATTTCAAAATGGCTGCCAAAACCGATTTTTTTCCCAAAATTTTAGTAGGCCATAACATGACAATTACAAATTATCAACATGTAAAAGGCGTTAAGATGTGAAGAATAGGGCGTATAAATATTTGTGATTTTGTTACTTTTTATCTAATTAATAAAAGGGAGGAATAAAGGTTTATTTTTAAAATTTTAGAAATGTATTTTTTTAACACCCAAATCTCGAAATTCAAAATAAGAAACTTTAATTTTTATTTAATTTCACTTTATATCAAACATTTACTATTTTATATAATTTATTAAAATTGCTATGTACAATTGACGTTTTTACCAAAATCGCAAAATTATACATATCTACATTGATTCGCAAATCATTATAATAAGTATAGGTACAGCTAACAATATTGAAGTAGGCAGTATAAAACCCCAGCAAAGAAATAACGAAAATGTTAAACATATCAAAAGATCTATGGAATCAAAAGACATTTTTTTGGTACAAATTAAAGAAAATTAAATAATAATTAAACCTATAACACAAAAGTGAACTAAACAATTATCATAGAGAAATGTTGATATGTATAATTTCGCATTTTTAATAAGAAAGAGTCAGTTCTCCATACTAAGTAGTTCTAATAAATTATATAAAATAGTGAATGTTTGATCTAGAGCAGTGGTTCCCAAAATGGGGGCGTAAAGCAACATCAAGGGAGGCGCGAGAGCTCAGAAAAATTATTAAAAATTTTCATCTTTAAAATAACAAAAAATCAGTTCAAATTAAAAAAAATATATATCTGGAAACGTCGTCTGCAAGTTCAAACAAAATTTTTTTCTATTTCCGAAATTGGTTTTATTAATGAAGAATGTGACGACACTGCTAAAAACAAAGAGATTACAAAAGATATTATATTTCATCTATGATGAATTCCAACGATATTTTTCTAATTTACATGACAATGATGAACATAAATATGCTTAAAGTCCTTTTAATTTTAATATAAACATCCTTTCAGAAGAAATGCAAGAACAAACAATCGACTGAAAACACGACTCAGTGGTGAAAAATGACTTTGAAAATTTGGTGATTACTACATTTTGGATAAAATATCTTCCCATATATCTTTTAATCGCGAAAATGGCTTTAAAATTTTACATACCATTTTCGACAACCTACTTATGTGAAAAATAATTTTCTTTTTTAATGGAAATTAAAACAAAAAAACGGAGCCGGCTTGATGTTGCTAGTGACCTACCTTGCGTACTTTTAAAGATAAAACCAAGAATTTCCTTGTTAAGGAAATGCAGCACCATACTTCGCATTAGATTAGATAAGTGTTCAAATGTCATATTTATAAATTAATGCTTCTTTTTTTAGTAAACGGAATGTTTCTGTATAGTCGAGGGAAGTGGGGGCGTGACCACTTCTTAATTTTAAAAAGGGGTGATCTAGAGTAACATTAAATAAAAATTGGAGTTTCCTATTTTAGATGCTGAGATATAAAGCGTTAAAAAAATAAATTTCTTATTTTTTAAAAAGTAACTTTTATTCCTAACTTTTATTACTAAGATAAAATTAATAAAATCACAAATATTTTTACACCTTTTTCTTCACATTTCAACGCCTTTTACATGCTGATAATTTGTAATTGTCACGTCATGGGTTACTAAAATTTTGGGAAAAAAATCGATTTTGACAGCCATTTTATGCTACATTTACACGCTTGCCATGGCTTGGTAAGCGCCGACAAGCTCCAAGCCTTTACAAACGCTTGGATGCCGTTTACACGCTTGCGAGTGCGTTAGTGAGTTCCAAGCGCTTGCCGGAAACTTCTTTGATTTGTGTTCAAAAACCGACATCGACACCTGCCCGGATCGGCGGCAAGCTCACGCAAGCCAAGCCAAACAACCCGTTTACACGCTTGCGTTTTGTGGAGCCTTGTCGCGACTTGCCAAGTGTGTAAACGTAGCATAAACGGCATCCAAGCGTTTGTAAAGGCTTGGAGCTTGTGGGCGCTTGCCAGTCCATGGAAGGGTGTAAATGTAGCATTAAAATCAAATAACAAGTGTAACATATGGTTAAAAATAGAATTTTGGGCAGGATCAGGTAGGCTAAAAATATATACAGGGTGCTATTTAAAATTTAAAATTTAGGGTTACTTTCGGTTAAACCGGAAGTAAAAAATTGGTTTTATTTAATCATTTAAAGCGTGTCCTTACGATAGTTGCATAACCTAAATTTTACAAATTAATTCTTATAAATAAATAATTTAGGGGCTGCTACGGCATTACACGTCCGCTTTGTCACCTGGTGTAATTTTTGTCATGGACTATTTTAAAAAAATCGATTTTGGTTTTTTAACCACATTTTTTATTTTAATACTTAACAAGGCATTAATATTTGCATTATCAATTTAAGGCACGGTAAATAAAAATTGTTATCATTAAAAGATGCGATATTTAAGTTCCAATACTTAAAATAAATAAGCATTAAAAATCAAAAAGTATATTATGTTTTGGAATTTATTGGACATATTGTTTATATTGACATCTCATTATTTTAGTCACTGTTTTTGAAACAATGGTTTCATATCGGTTGCTTTGTTTGTGAATTATAAATATTATTGGTAAAGTAAAATTTTGAAAAAAAGGGATAACACCTGTATTTAAACTGGAAATAATATCTAAACCCGTTTCTGGTAAGTTTTGTTAAAGCTTATCCATTTTAACAGTTTTTTTGGTTTTAATATACAAAATAATTTATTTGTTTGTGACCTGATTATTTACCTGGTGTTTCCTATAAGATTTTTCTCCTAAAAACATGTTCATTCTTTAAGATAATAAAAAAAAAATTGATTTGTTGGTTTTTGACGTAAATATTTACTTGTTTTTCATACTTGTTTGTAAATTTGATCACTGGTATTAAATTTTGGAAACATTGAAAAAAAAACGCGTTTTAAACCATTCAAAACAAAGGCTTATTTATGTTAGCGTTAAACACTCAAATCTGTTATTTTCTTAAATGACTAGTCAGTACATATATTGCCGGAAAGCAGCGTACAAATTTTATTTGACAAACAAGAATTACCCATTCCGTGTTTCCCTGTAATGCCTAGGCAAAAAACGAATTAAAAATGATCAAGACGCTGTTTTTCTAAAATGGATTAAGTTATTACAGGAAATGACTGAATAGTTAGTCGAACACTGTAATAATAGGGCTATTACGCTGATTGGCGGCAATACGTGAACTGAACAGTCATTTCATAAAATGAAGGATTTCACTGTTTGAAGCCGACATGTATATTTTTTATACTTTTGCAGTATTGATTTCACACTTAAAAGATATTTTTTTACAAAGTACGTGTGTCATTATTATTACGAATAACAAAAGTCTTGAATTTGGGGATTCCTCGATTATTGCTTGTAGGCTATTGCTTGCTTTAGAAGAACTTAAATTGCACTCCTTTTAAAAAGACATTGACACTGAATACAACATTAAAGGTGTTGATGACATCCATGAAAATATGCCTCTTGAAACAGAGTGTAATTACTTACTACTAAATTTTACTGTTGTCTTTGTATTTTTAATACTTTATTTTTTATCAACATTTTTTGCGTTCTAATTTTTGGATAACAATGCCATATGTATAAACAACTTCATTTTCTCTCTCCGGTAGCGTAGTGGTCAGAGTTTCGGCCCGCCATCCCGGCGATCCGGGTTGGATTCTCAGCCGGAGAGATATTTTTAGGTAGTAGTTATTTAAAATAACGTCCGTGATGGCACTACCACTTTAAGTACTTGGGATTCTGGATGGACACAAAACTTAGTTTCGCCACACACATCACGAGTGTGGCCATCAAAGCGGAAAAGACGACAACCGCCCTAACAAGACTGCTTCCCAACGTTGGTGGATCCAGAGCCTCAAAGAGAAGAACTCTATGTAGCGTGATCCATTCACAAATGTTGTATGTTGCTCCAGTATGGCATAAAGCGATGAACAACAAGAAACTCAAACAAAAGCTAATCCAGACCCAAAGAACAATGCTAATTCGTGTTTGCTCCGCATACAGAACCATTTCTACCCAGAGAGTAGGTGTAATAGCTGGAATTCCGCCTATAGACCTGCTCGCTGAAGAACGTGCCGAAAAATATAACGGTCAAAGAGCAACAGAAGCTAAGGCCAATCTTATGAGACAATGGCAAAAAAGATGGGATAATGGTACATATGGACGTTGGACTCATAATATCATGCCCGACATTCGAAGATGGATAAATAGACCCTACGGAGAAGTGGACTATTTTATAACGCAGGGGTTATCTGGTCATGGCTGCTTTAGAAAGTACTTTTTTGACCGAGGCAAAGCCGAATCGGACAGATGTTTAAACTGTGGTGGAATTGACAATGCAAAAAAATACTCTTTTCTTTTGCCCAAGGTGGAAGATGGCAAGAAATACATATACTGATGTATACCAACAAAATATTCAACGTGGAGAATGTGTCACGAAGCCTTGTGGAGTCCGAAGCAGGTTGGAGAGCCACATATGGGTCAATTAGAGCCATTATACCAAAAAAATATATAATATTTGAGTACCGGGCTGAAGTAATGCGAAGGCGGATTCCGGCACGGATTGCTCTTCCGAGTAGGTGAAGGGTTTTAGTGGGTCGTCTTATGACGGAGTCCCACACGATCGAGGTGCTCCTGAGAACAAAATGCCTCGGTTGTGCATAGACACGCATTTCCAACATCTACTATAAAAAAAATATAGGGAGATAGAATAGAATATCGTGGACCATAAAACATTAGAATAATAAACACTGTTTTTTTTTCTTTTACTAATTATACCATTGTAGTATACTATATTCATAGTTCAGACAATACATAATAAGCGTTTTCCAACAATAAGTTTTCGACTGACAGTTTGAATTTATGAAAACTACCTATATTTTTAATACTAGTATGATTTAACATTTTTTAAGTCATAATTTTTTTTATTGAAGTAGAACATTGATTTGGAAGATAAAGTTAATTTTTTTCTAGTATTATGCCAAGAATTCTTAGTAATATTAAACCAATATGTTTTCCATATTAAAGATACCGTTTAAAATACAGATAAAGTAATTTAATCAGTCTATTTTGGTGTCTAGTACGTATCTCCAGTGACCAGTAGCTTTATGGCACAATAATTATAGAACACCTTGTGTATAACAATTATTAGGTTTTTTTATCACTGAAATAGATACCTAATACTTTTTTCTAATGTCACTAATGATCTAATATTCCAATTATCTTCTAATAAAAGCAGTACCGATGCTATTTAACCTGTAGCTGTGCATAAGTAATTATCACCTTATCTATATAAATGTTTATGTGTTACGTACATGTAGATACATTAAAATGTTACATTAAGTTTATTTTACTTTTTACTGTGAGTTTCGTCTGTTATTTATTTAAATTCCACCAAACCTAGTATTTAGTATTTAATATTAAACGTGTTTAGTTATTTTTATTTTAATTTTAGAGTTTTATTAAAAACACAAAATGGAAAATAGTGTGCTAAGCCAAAGGATACAGACTGGCGATGATTGTAAAGAATCTGAAACGCTGTTGCCGTCGACTAAAAAAGAGGTAGTTTAAATAAGCATAATTTAATTGAAATAAATATTTTACTTTTTCGTTTCATAAGTTTTGAGTTCGGTCCACAATTATCTTCTAGCCTTTTTTTACTCGGCACATTTTTTACTGATCTGTGTGTTTTTATGATTAATATTTTCGTATATACAGACAATTTTTTTCATTAATACAGGCAGTTAAGTATAGAACTTCTCAAGTCAAAAAAGTGTGGAATTGTGGACAGAACTAGGTCTACTTTTAGTTCTCAGTACTTTAAGAGCCCGATATTTTTGGATAGGTACTTGGACCTTATTTTACATAAGTGTTTTTGGTGAGATCTCCTTTTTTCTCAGTGTAATAAATAAAAAAATGGGGAGGCGATATCATGCCCGTTTTCTCAGTATACCTTACCCTGTAGGTAGAGCCTAAATTTTGGACTGCAATGTTTATTTTAATGTCTCTTAGATCACGCCTGGTTTGGGGTCTGATAGGTAATTGTAGCAACTTTGATTAGTGAATAAAATCCTGCCTAAATGTTAAATTCAAATACAGTTATGAGCTTAAAAAATTATGTTTAATCAGATTACAAAATTCTAAAATACCCCCTATATATACTGTATTACGCAAGGGCGTCGATAAGGGGGTAATGGGAGTAACTACCCCTCCCCCCCAAAACCCTACCTACCACGTCGTCGGCAAATATATTCTCCCGAAGTCGATCGGCGAAATGAAAATTAAACTCACAACACATATATTAAAGTATACTTAGTGCAAATTTGTACCCTAAAATATTTTTACATGCACAAATTCAAAAAATTCAATGTTGTATGTAATATCCTCGGAGAAAAGTTTTTATGCACTAAAAAGATTGAAAACGTGGTTAAGGACATCTATGAGTCAAGAACGATTAGTTGGTATAGCGCTTTTACATATGAATAAAGACATAAGTACCAATAAATACAAATTCCATTGTGAACAGATTTGCAAAAATGAAAAAAAGACATTTGGATTTTATATTATAGTTGGTGTTTAATACTTGATTTCAATAAAGCGGTTTTCTTTTAAAAGTTATGTTGAACAAAAATTTTTCAATTTAAAAATAGTAATTTAAGTTTAAGTTCTTCTTTGTTTCGTTCATAATGTAACAAAAAGATATTGGTACATATATGTATGTATTTTCTATAATAAGTTACTTTATGTCTGAAAAGTTTAAATTAGTTGGAGCATTGTGTTATTTTTCAATGTTATTTGTTATGCTAAATTATATTTAATTGTTACTATATTTTTATATTGCATTTTGAATACCAAAACTAAGAAACTTAACAGGCGAAAGATATAGGGAAGAAAAATTATATTATTATATAGTTATTTTTGTATCAAGTGGCTAAAATGATGAGGTTTTCAGGACGAATTTGTTGTTTCCGCATGAGGCGTCAGCTGAGTTCGGAATAGCAAATGAGTGCTAAGAACTTATTTTGGATGCGTGCTACAAACAATTTTTTTTGTTTAAGTTTATGAAAAATGTGTGCAAACATTATTAATGTAAATTTTAGCATCAATAAATACTTTGACCATGATTTTGACTTAATAACAACAGGATTATTTTCCAGCAAATAACAGTTTATGTAACATATTTTGTCAGGTTTGTGTTCAGAGTTGTTTTTTCCGATACTAAAATTACCCCTCCCAGAAAAAAATATTATCGACGCCCTTGGTATTACGGTCCTGTTGTAGGGCATATCGATTAAAAATATGCAGTTTTTAGATTTTTTTCTTTACTTGTATTCTAAAACTTACTTACTAGTAATGGAGCTATTTAGCGTTAAATTTTTTATTAAATAAATATCATTTTTTTGTCAGTTCTCTTTTAAATTATACTAATCTGTTTTTTAAAATTTGTTGTCGCTCCCTGATATCTGATGTTTTTTTAGGTTTTTGTATTTTCTGTAATATGCTGAAATGTAATATGAGCTCGGTTAATATTACAGGCATCTAACTAAAAGAACTAAAATGCTGACTTCCATAAGCGCTTATGTACCTATTAAAAGTGGTACGACGCCAGTCCAGGTATTTTTGGAAATAATAGGCAATGACTCGGACTTGCAATGGAAACACAAACTAGATTTGTCTTGGGTAATATTTTATGTATTTGTCCAGTCTCGCCAACCTAGATTTTTGAGGTTTGCTAAAAGTGTATTTTTTTTTGTGGTAATTGCGATGAATTTTTACGGTGTAATCACCCTTTAAATTTGTTATGTTCCATATTTTATTGCCATTAAACCGACTTATCTTAAATTGGAATAAAGAAATGCGATGGATTTTCTTTTTTTTTTTGCTCTAAATAAAAGAAAATACCGAAGCAAACAAGACTAATATTGGAACTCGGCAACTCTTGTGTCGTCATATCTCCTCGTAATTACGCCAAAGCTAATTTTTCCTAAGAAAAGATATTTGGGAGATGGTTCCTTGCTAGGCAAAGGAAGAGACTTAAAGTGTTTTTCGATAAAAATAAATTTTATGCAATGGGCACATTTTCAAAGGACCATCCAAATGCAAATGGCAAAATTTGTGGTAAACCTAATTATTGTTTTATTGTAAAAATTTCAAGAAGTAATCATAAATCAAGCCAATTATTTATGTACTTATTTAAAATATTTTTCTATTGTCATTTTTTTATTGGACTGGAAATAAGTACGTTTGCAAAAGTCACTTAGCTGAAAGTTTAGACAATTTTTTTTTAAATTACAAAAGCACTCGTATGCAAGTTCAAAAAAAATACAGTTAACGACATTTTAATGGATAAACAACGTGTAAAAAAATGTTAACATAAAAAATCTTATAAGGCGAAATTCCCAAAACACCTTTTGTCCTCGTAGAATTTTTAATGCAAAAAATATTAATTCATATTGGTGCTTTCTATTAGCTAGCTTACGACACCTAGAAAATATATTAGGTACTCTAATTTTTTATTTATACAAAAGATTAACAAATTATCAGGAACTTAACAAGAATTTTTTTTTAAAAGAATATTTAAATTAGATAAGAACTAACTCCTAAAGATTGTCATTTCTACGAAATGAAAGTAATCAAAAATCGATTACACTTTCAATTAAATATTTTTATTTAAAAGCTAATTAAAAAGAGTTTTTATTTTATTTTATAAGGTTCAGATATGATGTTTTCAATTTGATGACGATACTTCTAAGGTAAAAAAAAATGGGGGGAGCCTTTTTGTCGGGGTATCGACTCCGCAAACGGGTGATCTTTTTACAAAAGGTGGGGCCCCAAGAAAGTTGCACCTTATTTGGACTCCCTGGTTATTTTGGGAAAATGCTCGACAGTCAATTTTGATTTTAGGGGAACGCCCTCACCAACTTAAATTTTTTTTTAAAGAAACCCCCATTTTTTTAAAATTTTTAGATTCTCAGACGTTTTTTGTCTTTTATTAATAAAGTTTATATCAAAAAAAATTTAGCATCAGTCATGTCGGTAATCATAGAAAATTTGTCTTTGATTTTAATTTGTTAACTTAACTAGTTGAATAAATATTGAACAATGATTTATTGAGTTTTAGAAGGGGCAAAAATATTTAAACTGTATTACCAAAATTGACATTACAAATACTACCCGGTTGTTTAATGCTTACATCCAGACAAAAATATTAACGATAATATGTGGCTAATTAATAAAAAATTTGAAAAACTGGATCTGGTATAATATTCGCCTAACCCCATTAAAAAAATCGACCAAAAAATGAAGTCGCAGAAATACCAGTGTTGGAACACGTAGCATTTGACAATACCCAAAGCCCTCGTGGACTGGTTACTTCTTCAGAATTTACAGCTAACAGTAGAGAGAATTTTGAAAGACAACTAATTTCACCTGACAAGATAAAATTTGTCCATGAGCCTAATGAGACGATTTTGATGGAAGATTGGAGTTTTGCGAATTACTGTCCCACTTTTAATCAACAATGCAAATCTATACTTAATATTTTGTCTAGGATGAGTGTACGTTCTATTTACATGGTGCTGTAAATAGACGTAATTGCAATATTGAGGGACTTGAATCCATATTTGTTTCGAGAGGTACACCCCAATATCCTGAAAAAATAAATGGGGCCGGCATTTTCGTAAATTATATTGTAGAAGCTTTCTTTATCCCTAGAAACTTGACAGGCAAGACGTACTTGTAGTGGAGTAAAATTTGGAAGAAAAGTCGCTTAGTTATCGAGAAAAAAAAACCGGCGTAGAACCAAACCAGACTTAGTGGGATTCTTTAATAAGGTAATTGTGTACATGAAATCACTTTTTACGACATTTTTTAGTGGTCGAGAGCTTTTTATTTCGAAAAAAACCAAAAAAATCGGTTTTTCCAATAAAACACGTATTTTAACTTCTCCATGCTATATCATTAATAATATTCATTCAAGTTTTTATTTTTTAGATTAAAGTAGACACAATAGCGCTTCAAACACGTCCAACTTAAAGATGATATTTTTTGTTAAATTTTTAAAATAGTTACGAAACTCAAAATTGTTATTTTTAGTAGCTAATTTTAGGCAATCGAGAAAAAAGTTTATTATTGAAATTTATACATAATGCTGCGTACAAATTGTAGCTAATGTTTAAAAAAAGTTTTAAAACAAAAATTTTTAGATTCCTTTTATAGTATTGAGTCAGTGATATTTTTTAACGGACAAAGTTATATTTTTGCGCGCTTTGGCAAGAGCCGGCCGACTAAAAAGATCTTACGGTCCGGTGGAAGTTAGTAGGTAGTTAAAGTTGTATTAACAGGTTTAAACGCAGATCTAGTTAGAAAAGAAAAGATTTTAAATATCCGAAACAGGTGGGTAGATTTTTAAACCCATACAAAAATATCAATCATTGTTATTAATTACCCACCTAATTAGTAGGTTTATTAAACTTTTTTTTATTGGTTGCTGGTAAAGAAAACCACCCACGGGATTCGTTATTTTTTGATTATACAATCAAAAACTTCATTATTTTTTAAACATTTTTACCAACAAAAAATTGCGGATGCTTTTTGTCTTTTAATTAAATTTGAGAAATATAGTACATACATTAAATGTAAACTAGGGCTTCGTTAAACGTCTTTTTTAAACAGAAATACATAATTCTTTTTTTCCATATAAAGAGATGATACGATGCTATTCTTTGACATGTCTGAATGCTGCTTGAATAAGCAATGTTGCCACACTTTTTGTAATAATTTGTTATTATTGAAGGTTGTTTTTATAAAAAAACTAACCAGAACTAACAAACAACAACTTTCAAACTATGATCTAGTTCTGGTTAGTTCCGGTGAGGTTTTTCTCGTTAAATTGTAATTTTTATGCGCCGTTCTGGTCGGTCATGATTAGTGCTGGTTAGTTAAAGCGGCTTTTTATTTTCCCAATTATATTTGTAACTGGCTTGAAATTCAAATATTTTTGATTTAATGAAAATTATCCTTATGGTAACGGCAAAGTTTTTTATTATAAATTAATAATATTTCCGTTTAGCAACACTGGAAACGTCTTGAAGCGATGCATGAATTTATTACATGTAAATCGTAAATAGTTAAAATAAAATGTCAAATAATGACCAATTTTCAGAATTTTTATTGCGCTTTTCTTGGGAAAACCATCATCCGCATTTTTTTGCCTTAAATAATAATACCTAAAATATTTACATTGCAGATTTAAAAATCCTTTTGGATGATTTTTTTTTACAAAACCCAAAATATAATATGTAAGTAGTTATTTAGGCGCTTCATTAGTAGCATTTTACGTAAATTTAATCCATTTCTGCCTTAAAATTTTTAATAATGATATTGCAGGAACGAAATTTACACTCCTTACAACATTTTAGTCCTTCTTTCACACAAGTACATGTTGGAAATTCAATTTTGGGTTGACATAAAGCCACTGCACTACGTATTATGGCAGCAGCTCTTAATAAAGATTAAATTTTGGACATTTCTTTAGGAAGTAAAAGATCTATCTGAACATCACTACAAATACTCGCAGAAAAGGTAGATATTGTCGAACTATTTTCGGGTAGGTTCGGAAACCGTTTTCCTATTTTTTGATTTGATGTTTCTTTCAGAGATATAGTGGCTGTAACATAATTTATGATATTTTTTCATCAAACGCAAATAAATCTCTTTTAGCCACGTAATTTAGATATCATATTAATGTCGTTTCTATTCCTGGCAGCTTTATTACTTTTTTGATAGGTAGCTTTTCTACTACCTAAAAGATTCAGTACAATGTAAAAAAATAAATACCCTAAACATGATTTATAAGGATAAAATTGAAATTCGTATTTTGTTTCATTACAAAATATAAACTAATATAAAAATACCAACTATACTATAGGTACATAATAGTATTTAAAGGCTTGTTTAACCAGATTTTTTATTTACTTTTCTTTTTTTTATTTTTACTATTGTTGCAAAAAACACATTTCTTAATATTAAAAGTATAGCATTTAAGTTAGTGTCACAGTAATTTGAGGACCGGCGCCACTGTCTGAATGCAAATTATGATAATAGTTTTGAGAATCTTGTAAGATTTACGACAGTTTTATAATATTTATTTTCATTTCGCCATTTAAAATAACATTTTTTTAACAGAATTTCTTTTGCTGATTGTCCTGCCTTTTTCAGCACTTGATAGTAATGATTACAACCCTTGTATTCTAGGTCTTTTAAAACAGATTTGTATCCATCATACACAATTTTTACAATTAATTCGCTTCATTGTTTTAAAATTCTAAATACATACACCACACTCTAAATTTCGACAACCACCACTACTAATGTATTACTACGCTATCCGCATGCGGGGCTATTGGTCCCGATAATACTTTTTACGTCTGAAAAAAAATCGCTGTTGCCAAACGATACGCTCTAGGAAAATTTTTTTTTCAAAAACTTTTGTTATTAATTGGCTATATTTTTTCTTCGCTGCATGTATGAAAATATTTTTAAAAATAAAAAGTTAATCGATTGGTGAAAATTTCAATACAAAAATATATATTTTTAGTTTATCTAATTTTTAAAGGCGTGAAAGTGCAAAATTGTGCCCAAACAGTTTATAAGGTTAAAAGCGCTACAGTTTGAGTTTTTAATTTGACACAAAAAATTTTTTGGTATCTTTATAATTTTAAAGTTATGGGTGGAAACGGAAAAAAATATATATTTTTTTTAATTAAAAAAAATCACTTTTTATTAATTTAAAAAGTTTGAGACCACAAAAAAATGTCGTAAAATACGATTTCATGTGCCCGGTGACATACTCAAAGGAACCTAACTGGTTTGACCTGGTTCTACGCCAAAAAAAAAAACGACAAGATAGACTCACGAAATCACTCCGCTACTTGCACATGTTAGAAAATACAATAGAGTCATAAATTACCGAAATATTAAAAAATGACGTTAATTATAATGAAAATTATATCAATTTCCAACAAGATGGTAACCACCGCACTATGTGGCTTCAGTACGACAGTTTTGGATACCCATTTCTCCAATCAGTCGATCGGCAGACGAGGCCTATTGAGGGCCGCCAAGATTCCGGCCTTAAGTCCTTTAGATTACTTTCTTTGGGGTATTTGAAAAAGTTTTTAGTACGAAGCCAGATTCTATTCAAGATCTTCGGGAGCGGATTACGGCTGAACGTTGACAAAAACTTCATTCATGCTTGAAAATTGAGAAATAGATTCGAACAAAACCTTATTATTGCATGGAGGTAAATGGACACCACTTTTAGCACTTATTGCCACATTGACCTAATTCTTTATAGAAAATTAATGTTTACTTTACCTTTAATTTGCGCATGACTGTAGGTTGCTTTTTGTTTTTTTTTTGTATACTCGGAGAGTTGTTTTCAAATTTAAAGTACAGTCTTGTTACTATGGGAACCATTTGATTATTATTTTTAGTATATATTTCCTTACTATCACTATTTCTAGAATTTTATTATAAACTCAAATAGCTTCACAACCATTGACGATAGGTATAAACTTTATTAACAAAAGTTACTAAAAACTTTGCGGAGAATCTAAAAATAATAAAAAAAAATATGGAGGTTTCCATTTAAAAATCTAATGTATAACGCAATTTTTTTTTGGACCACCCTGTATTGTACGGCTACAGATGAAGTGACGCCCCCCTGGAAATTAAAACTTACGTTTTTGAGCGCTTTTCCCAAAATATACCAGGAGATTTACAAATAGGGGTGCGACCTTTTCCTTGGGTCACCCTGTATAATACTAAAAGATAATGCAACTCAGATTATAAAACCTCGACCCTTTCTCTGCAACCTACGATAATCTCGAACTAAAACTGAACATCGCTGCCCGCGCGTTTGTACTGAATGGGTACAGATACTGAGAATTAAATCGGTAAGATAGTTTACTCAATGTTTTGTTTTCCCCCTCAAGACCTAGCATTACCAATTATTCACTACAGTAGTAGTTCTTTGTATTTACTATTTTTTTTTGTGAAAATTTCGGGGGGTTTGACCCCCTGACCCCCCCCCACTGGCTACGGCCTTGCTTCTGACATTACTTAAGCTTCCCTTAATATTATTTTAACGGTGAGCTTAGAAGCTAAGATGGAAATTGGGCACTTTAAAATAAAATAAAAAAAAAACAGTATCTGCCAGTCCCTTTGAAGCTATAATGTGCGGTTTTTTTTCGAGTAAATAACATGCAGATTAAACAATCTTTTTGTCGCACTGGGTGCCTCTTAAAAGTGGCTCAAGTTATAGCTTTTTTGTTTTTCAAGCTATAGACATAATATAAAGGGTATGTATAAGATATAAAACTACACTTTTTAAAAAGTGTTATATATCCAACTTTCTGTTCTACCGAAAATGATTTTGACTTTAAATTTTTAAATGGAACACGCTGGCATGTTTTTGCTGTGTTTACTGGTATTGATTTTTTATCTATATGACAACTCCAAGGAAGTTTGAAGGTTTATGGAAGGCCAGTGCTGTAGAACAAAATTTTCCACGCGGCAAAAGAGGCAGGCGGGTATAGGGGAAAAGACCCTTCGGAGTTTGCCCAATGAATATACGGTCAGGTCCGGACTTCCATAATTCTTTTTTACCATATTAAATGCCAAATTTAAACTAACTACGTTTTTACTTTTTTTATTTTTTACACAACATCGTTGATTATTAAACGAAACTCTCATAAGAAGCACCTAATTTAAATATAAGAAATACTTACCTAAAATAAAAAATGCCGGGTATGTTACCCTTGGATTTGCAAGACAAAACCATACAACCTTCAGGCATTTTGTTACGATATTATAAGTAAAAAACAATAAACAAAAATTAGTCATCATTTTGGTCATGTTTCAATATTGGCCAAGTTCCTCATTGAAATCTTGAATGATCTGCTGACACACACGTGACATATGATGGTTGGATGAAATAAAGGACCGGTTTAAGGCAAAAAGAGCGAAAAAATATCATTTGTCAGTTTAATTTGACTATTAAAAAAATGTTAAAGAGCTTGCTACTTTCTGACTTGCTTTTTTTTCTGAAATGTATAACTTTATACCCGTCGTACATATAATTAAAAAAAAAAGATTAGATATAAATAAATTAACACCCTTTACGTATGTCCAGGTAATTAGGTACAGGGTTTTCCCGTATAATTGCGCACCCCTTTAAAATCTTTATTTTTATAGATAAAAAAAAATATATGAAAGTTGCAGGATTTTTTTGAAGATAGAAAACAAATGATGATCGGAAAATTAACTAAATCACTATCAACTTCGTTATTTTAATGGAACACCCTGTTTAAATTTAAATTCAAATTTTCAAAATCTTCCTCTTTTCAATATATATAACTTATCTATGTTCAGTAAACGAGTTGCAAGTTATTTGAATTTAAAATCTGTTCTTATAAGCCATAGTTAGCCATGGATACAACCCAAAGTTTGGCAAAGTTAAGTCGCGTTAGGGCCCTGGACGTCTTGGAACCAAACAAAAATATAAATATTTGACGAAGTCAATTTTGGGTTGTATTCATAAAGGCTAACTATGGCTTATAAGAACAGATTTTAAATTCAAATAACTTCAACTCTTTTTCCGAAAATGAAAAAAGTTATTTTGAAAAGAGAAGATTTTGGGGAAAAATTTTTAATCATATAAGGGTGTTCTTTAAAATAACTGAAGTTGATAGTGATTTGTTAATTTTTCCGTCATCATGTTTTTCTATCTTACACCATGAAAATCTTCATGAAAAATCCTGAAACGATATAAACTTTTTTTTTCTATCTATAAAAAAAAAATTTTTAAAAGGGGGTCCCATTTCCGGAAAACCTTTCCCACCGACATCAAAAAGCAATTTTATGCATGCAGTAATTTATTTTTTTGGAGATTGTTTATTTATAAGTATTGTTAACGAATACAATCATTAATGCATTAATACATGGTCTTCTAATAATAAACAACTGTAGTATAGGCAACTAAAATACACAAAACAAACATGAGTTTATTTATAACCTTGTTATTTGAATAACAACCATTAAAACATCTGTCAAGTTAGTCAAGGTTACCTAAAATAACTTGAGCATTAAGTAAAGGCAACTAAGTATTTTAATAGTTTTTTTGGGTTTACTCGCCAGGAAAGTTTCTAGAGAATGGGACTACTTCGGTCCTGGTCCTGGGGTATAGCAACTGAGTATGCTTAGCCTTATTGACTTCTATGAACTGGCAGATCGCCTGAAACAGAAAAAAACAAAAATTTTAAAAAATCCCAAGTACTTATCTACGTTTTAGTGAAAGTCTGCCACCGTTATCAAGATTAATTTAAATGAAAAATAAAATGAAAATTAAAATTAAATTTTAAAAAAGTTGGTATAAAATTTACCAAATGACATATGAGTTTGTCACTTTACAGGCGAGTTATCCCAACAAGAACATATTAAAACATGAATCTGCCACAAAACTATAGAACATATTAACATCCAAGTGTTATTTAAATTAACGAAGAATAAAAGTACAGTTATCGCTGCGCTCGACACCAACGGCGGCCATGGAAGCCCTCCTAGGACTGCCTCCTCTGCATATCTACTTGGAGAGAGAGGCAAGGTGGGCAACATACAGACTCTATCAAGCGGTCAGTAACAAACCGCAGGCGTGTCATATGGACGGCAGCAGTCTCCTCAGGAATGTCCTGTCTAGTGACAGACCGGGAATGCCCTCAGACATAATGCCTACAGCAACCAATTATAACCGGCCCTACAGTGTAGTCTACCCACTGGAGTCGAAAAACGACCGACCTGCTCCGGGCTGACATCTGTTGGTACACCGATGGCTCCAAAACCAAAGACGGTGTTGGAGCTGGAATATATGGACAGAGGCCGAAGGCAGAGTTTTTCTTTAGCCTGGGCACTCTCGCAACCATATTTCAAGCGGAGGTATTTGCTATTGGGATGTGTGTGAGATCGCTGGTTGATCGGTACTGCACACGTAAGACAATTTAAATATTCTCCGATAGTCAAGCAGCTCTTAGGGCTCTTGAATCCAGTCGGTGCAATTCGAAAACCGTCTGGAATTGCAAGGATGCGCTGACCAAACTGGGTCAAAACAATAAGGTTACACTACTGTGGATACCTGGACACGCCGGCTTAGAGGGTAATGAATCCGCAGACCTACTTGCCAAAAGGGAGCCGGAGACAAAATTCACAGGGCCGGAACCGGTCATCGGTATATCTTATGGAACGGCCAAGCAGTTCATATTAGCTTGGACTCAAAGAGAAAATCTTCGGTACTGGCATGGACTTCCAGGTCTCAGACACTCGAAGGCCTTCATAAGCCCACCGATCCAACAATGTACTGTCAAACTACTGGAGCAACCAAGGGTACACCTTAAAACTCTAGTGGGACTGTACACAGGACACTGCAGATTGAAACACCACATGCACAAGATCGGCCTAGCGGAAGACGCCGAGTGCCGCATGTGCATGGAGGGGGATGAATCGGCAGAGCACATACTGTGCTCGTGCCCAGCAATGGCACGACTAAGATTCGCAATCCTCGGCAATGACACCTTGTTGCCGGGGGAGGTGAAAGATCTATTCCCAACAGGATCATCAGATTTATTAGGAGTCTGGACCTGGTGGGAGAAATATAAAAAGGTGTGAGCCACAATAGACCGATCGGTCGCGGTGGAAGGGTGTTCTACCCACTCACTTTAATCCTACCCTACCCTATCTTTATTTAATATTCTTATTGAATCTTTCACGACAATATGGAACATATTTCTGAAGTCTTGTTTAAATTAACAGAGAATAAAACTACACTTACCTTTATTTATTATTAATAATGAATACGCCTTAGCAATAAAGAACATATCTTTAAGACAGTCAGTATATTATATTAGAAAAAAAAACGTGTTTCGATGTATAATCAAAATATTATGTGAGTTTTTGATAATTGACTAGATAACCAAGCTTAATAATTAATGTGCTGTGTAACATTGCATATAATGAGTTAAAATGTTGCATTTAAACGAATATAAAACAATAAAAATACGTGTGTGATAAGTAGTTAGTTTATAGTTTGAACCAAAAGACTGATCGATTTACCATGTCCGTCGTCGATAAGGTATCTATTTGTTTGTGTCATTTATTTATTTATTTGTTTTTTTGGGAGACAATCTGTTATCAAATGTTATGTTAATTAAGGAAAAAGTTGGGCGGTGAAGTTGCTTAAAAAATGTATCTGTGTTGAAATAATCTTTATATTATGACAAATAAAATAACTTTTTAGTTAGTAAAGTTAGTCTAAAAAGTAATAGAAATAGAAATAATACTGAAAAAAAGTCAGGCTAAAAATTATGCAGACACTATGTTTCAAAAAACGACTGGTAAACTTTTATTTAGCTTTATATTTAACATAAATCGGTATGTGTTAAGCAAAACAGTAGTTAGTAAAACGTTTGACCCAACAGGCCATTCCTGTAATTTTCCGCCAACTTAAAATTTCACGGGAATTTTTCTAGTGACATGAGAAAGCCTCCTAAATTTTTCTTAGAATTTTTGAAAGATGTGAAGTGGTCCAGATATAAGAAAAACCCCAAAAATATCTATATAATAATGTTTGGTCAGACTTGGGAGAGCGTCCGATGCTTTTAATTTTTACGGGAATTTTTCTGATGATACAAAGAGCCTTCTGAATTTCGCGCAGTATTTTTGTGTGTTTAGTGGTCCAAATTAACAAAAAAAAAAAAATATCGATATAATGAATCGGTATGAGTCTTGGGAGGGGGGACAGGGAGGGCGTCCGATGCTTTTAATTTTTACGAAGACTTTCCTGGATGTACAGGGTAGGGTGTCCAATTTTCGTTGTCATTATGGGATTTCTTCGTTGCTAGGGAAGATACAAGGTTGCCGTTTACGCAAACCTGGGCTACTTTTTTTCAGAAACAAAGATTTCAAAATTAGAATTTTTCTAGCCCACACATCAAATTATCATATTTGTGAGAATTTTGACATCTTAAGATACTAAAGTGGCAGTTATTATATATCATTATAATGACAAAAAATGGGGCAATCCAATGACATAATAAAATACAGGTGTCCCATTTGAAAAATCATAATTTCTGGTAGTATCTCAAAAATAACAAGGTCGTATCTCAAAAACAACGTCGCTGAATTATACGTAAAAAGTTTTATAAAAGTGTTTTTTTACCATTTCGATAGGTAATCAAGGAGCTGAGATACAAGGTATTCTCTAAAAGTGTAAATTTTCAATTTTACCCTGTAGCTTAAAAACAAAGAGGGCTAGGAAAATTCTGATTTTGGCATATTTCGTTTCTTACTTTTTCGAGAAACAAAAGAAGCTACAATCAGAATTTTCCTAGACCTCTTTGTTTTTAAGCTAGAGGATAAAATTGAAAATTTACACTTTTAGAGAAGCCCAGGTTTGCGTAAACGGCAACCTTGTATCTCCGCTAGCAACGGAGAAACCCCATAACGACAACGAAAATTGGACAGCCTGTCCCAAGATAAAAAACCCTGAACAAGAAAGACCCCTGAATTTGCCCAGAATTTTTAAAAGTGGTTCAAATATTAAAAAAATCAAAATTTTTCGACAACGATATTTCTTGAACAAATCAAACATTCTTAACATGTTTGAAGACGATCGACGTTTTTTAGGGGTTAAGAGGTAATTAAGTTTTTGGGATCAGTCGGTAGAGTCGTTTAAATCATATTTTTGAACATTTTATCTTTGGGATTTCTTAAAATCTACCGGTCGGAATCGTTTCGAATAGTATAGAAAATCTAAGTTAGGTGAAGCCCTTTTCGTACAAATACCTAAATTAAGGCAATTTAGTAGGCTTAAACAGAGGCAAGAGTCTAGGGGACTAACACATTTACAGGGACATCAAGTTCGCTCACCCCCCAGTCGCCTACGGTCAAGCATAACAGGAAAATTGTGACGATTTTTTTTACATTGCTATAAAATTTCTCCCATAAAGAAGTTTCACTGCAAAAATTGGATATTAAAACTATAATTTTATGTAAAATTTCGGTGATAGCGCGGCATTTCCTTCAGTGTCCAGGGGCGGCGCTAAGGTTAACTCCTGCCCTGTATGGCGGATTTATTAATCTATTAATCGCTATTTAACAAACAAGGGCGATTAATAATCGAGGACATTTAACGCACGAGCCTAGCGTGCGTGTTAAGAGTTCGGAGTATTAGTCACCAATCAATGCCCGAGTTGGTTACAAATTTTTTCAGCGGCCGTTTTGTTATAAAATTGTGGAAATCATTATTTTCCTTGATTTTTCGGAGTATGTTTGGAATTTTAGGCTACCATTTCGACAGATCTTTCAGTGGTTGCTGTTCTACGAAAAAGGGGAATTTTCTTATGTTACCAACATAATATATTCAATAAAAAGTTTAGTTACAAATTTCTTAAGAGAGTTTAACATGGGCTTTGTAAAGTCTGATATACTCATAGTCTATAGTTAAAGGTTTATAAAAAACGTTGTCTGAAGTTCTTATCATTACAGGGCCTAAAAAAAGGGAGTCATGAGTGTCAAAGCTAATCCGTCTCTGCAGTTGTGAGTAATACATAACACTCCATTGGATAGTAATTTAAAGAGTTTTTCTTGGTATTACATTTTATTAAAGTAAAAAATAAATATACCTGGTGGTTTAATAATTATACCTAAAAAACTTGTCATATGTACAAGTTAACCCTTCAAGCATATATCTACTAGAGAAAGCGTTGGCGCGATAACTCTACAACCTTTCGCCCTTGCTCTGGGGTGCTGGATTGCAAAAGGGTGTACTATTTTTGCTTAAAGGTTGTAAAACTGATTTTCCACCTTTTTAAAAAATTAAATAATTTTGTATATTTGGGGCGTTTTTATTAAAAGCTTAATTTCCCCTTCAAGCCACTATACCTTTTATAGAAGAAAACCCAAGAAACCCTTTTTTGGACACCCGATAAGTTTCAAAAGCGAATCTTCTATTTGTATGTTTTTCGTGAATTTGATCAAATTTTATCGTCCAGAATAACAAATTATGCTATGTTACTGCGGGTGTTTGAGAAGTAAAACAATTAAATAACACATTAGCGTTATATAATCCGTCCAAAAATATTATATTTTACTAACGTTTACTTAGCTATTTATTAAGTAAAATATTTAAAACCGTAATCAAAATAATTAAATCTAATTAATATTTACGCGATCCATGTGCATAAAATACGATAATAAAAAAACCTTACAATTAGGAACAATTACCTTGATATTGGTACGAGACAGAAATAAAAATAAACACTTGCTGAACCTTGGTAATAAAAGTTAAACCGGGGGTCAAGGAAGCAGATTTTCTACTTTTTTAATACACATGTATATATACCGGGTGGTCCAGCAGACATGTAACAGTTGATTACTGTCTTATTTACAAAATTTTTTCTAAAATTGACAGGGTTTCTATAGTGGATAGTTACCCTCTTTGCAGATTTTATTTTTATTTATAATAAGTATATATATATATATATATATATATATATATATAT
>JAHBCN010010512.1:0-30000 GCA_019359885.1 Listronotus oregonensis | reverse complement strand
TTTGGTTCTACGTCATATTTAAGAAATGGCTTAAAATTTAAAAAATGAATGATCACCCAAAATTATTTTACTTTAATAAAAGACAATTTATTTGCAGGATGTATCTCATTTTGCGATTATTTTTTGGTTCTTTTTTTTTCCCATAGGAACCATTAAGAGAGATATACTAGTCTGAGTTCTTGGGAAAAACCCCAAATAATTATCCTATATATAACTAACGGGATAAATCAAAAAAAATTATTAAAGCCTATTTATTAGCACTAAATTAACAAGGGTTTTCCCATTTAAATTTATCGATTGTAAAAAAAAATCGGCACTACTTTGAAATCTACGTTAAGCTATATAAGTTGAAGATTTCTTCTTTGATTTAACACTGTTATCAAAAAAAAAAAAAGGTTCCGCTAATGAAAAAATGATGACATTACGTAATTACAAAAAATTTTTTTAAATTTATTCTGGATACCATGTATATTTAAATCACCCGTTCTTACAAACTGCATGGTTATTCACGACATACGAAACGGAACCTTATGAAAAATAAAAAAAAAAAAAGTTTCAAAAACCCAAAATGAAATAAAAAAGGTTTATAAAGGCATTTTTAAAAGTTTTTTGAATACGGGTTTTAAATTTTTTAAAAAACATTGAAAATATGGTTTTTTTTTTTAAGGGAAACACTCATATATGATTTGATTTCAGATTTTTTTTTTTTGAAAAATTCTAAAATGTAATGAATGAGATGCATGTGATATTTTAATCAAGTAGGTTTTTTTTAATTAAAGACAGTTGAAAAGGACTTTTTCAACTTCAAAGGTTTAGAGCCAAACTATTTGTCAGAAAGGTAATGATTTTCAGATTCCTATTCTAATTTTTTAGGTGTATTCAAAAAAAAAAAATTAAAATTGTCACGTCTTTTTTTTTAAATGTCAAAAAAAAGTTAAGTAGCTAAAAATGTATGCCATTAGATAGACCATAAAAAAGATAAGAATGTAAAAATATTTTCCTTTTAACTGTTCTAACCAAAAAAACTACTTGTTAAAAGTTTAACATGCATTACATAAAATTTCGAAGAATAAAAAAATTAAAAAATATATAGGGTGTTTCTTTAAAAAAAACAATTTTTTCAATGTTTTGAATTTAAAAACACCCTGTATATTACAAAATTTTAAAAGATGCCGATAATTTTTTTTTTAATTTTTTTAATTTTTTAAAGTTTTCCCATAACGCTCTTTTCCCCTATGTCGGAAAACCCTGTATAAAATATGTTTTAGATAAGTTTTAATGACAAAAAAAACATCAGATTTTGAACTTTTCTGATTGGGGCAGATGGTTAAAAAACAAAGGCAAATTATAAAAAATTTAGAAAGTAAAATATCTCTGACCGTATGATTACGACAAAAAACCCACCCCCAAAAAAATAAAAAAAAATTTTTTGGGGAAATTTTTTCCGTCAATAAATTTAATATACAACTATTTGAGACCTTAGATTTTTCCTGCCATCACGCTTCTGTTTTCTGATACAAAAATTTTAAGTCATGGAAAGCCTTTTCCGATGATTGGGGGGGTTTAAAAATAGTAGTTTTATTTATTTAAACCATAGACATAAATAAATAGGTTCATTAAAATTTTAAATTTTATTGGGGGAAAATATTAATATTAAAATTTTGGGTTTATGTGTCTCGGGGTTAGAAGAAAAAAAGTATATTGTTGTATTAGAGTAGAAGTTTACTTTTTGGAAAAATTTTAAATTTGAACCCCAAAAATGAGGTTTGCGAATCCGCCGAAGCACAAAAATTTCTACTCCGTATGAAAAAATGCCATTTTTTTTCGAAACGAGATGAAACGTAAAAAAAAAATACATTTTATTTAAAATTTAAGAAGAAAGGGGTGCTTTGTGGTTACAATGAGACGTTACTGTGACTACGATTTTGATACGGCTGCCAATAAAGGTAAAAAATATAGGAAGCGGCAGTAAAGTGTCTTTCTGCCCCGGCACAAAAGTATTTTTTCGTCGCCGGGTTAAAATTTACCTTCTACCACTCAACAGGAGTTGACAAAGGGGATTTTTTTTAACGTTTGAAGAAAATGTTTTTTTTTCAAAAAGCACAGTTGCAATGACTTTAGTAGACAAAGGGAAAAAAACACTTTGCTTAATTTTTTTTAAAATTGACTTTCTTTTTTTCTTCCATTTTTTTGTGGGAAAAAAGGGTTCCTATTTATAATTGTTGGATATTATTTATATTTTAATACATATATTTTATATTTATATGGTAAATTATTTATATTTTATAATTTATAAACCATTATTATGTTGTTATCAAAATAATATTATCAATCCCTTAGACATATTTTTTTAGGGTGTTCGAAAAATAGAGGGATATTTTTTGATTCCTTGTTAAAAAAATGTTTTTTTTAAACATGGGTCCGAAAATGCATAGTATCCAAAATACAAGTTAAGGGAAAAAAATTAAAAAAATTTCGCCCTGATTTTTTTATTTTTTTATAGTTTTAAATTAAAAACTAAAATTAAATTTTTAATTTGTATCTTACATAGTTTTTGAGAAAAAAGCACTTTGGTATGTGTATGCCTCTGCTAGACTAAAAAAAAATATTATTTTTTTTTAAAAAACAAGATACAAAAAAAGATTCAAGAGATAGAAAGGTTGTTTTTTTTTTGTTTGTATCTAAAAAAAAAAAAAGTGCAAAAAATAGTGGGGTATTTTTTGGACCTAATAAATTTTTTTTATTTAACCCTAAATTAGGTCCATATTACCGAAATGACACTGAGTTAGCAAAAAAGGGTAAGGTATTTAGAAAAATTTTTAAAAAACCCTTCTTTTTTAACACCCTGGATCTTAAAATGCATTTTGGAAAATATATTTATAGAATCTTCTTTTATATTTTTTAATAAGGAACACCCCTAAAATATACCCTCTGGGGAACCCCCTGTATATATCTATAATACAACCACATCCTACATTTTAAAAAACCCCCTAGTATCAGGGTTATTAATGACTTAGAAATGGAGCATTATGGTAAAACAATAAAATACAAATTAAAAAAAAATGAAAGAAATAAAGACTTATCAAAGACATCTTTTAAAATTTTTTTTGTAATCAAAGGGTATTTTAAAGTTCTATAAATATTGAAAAATAACTTTTTTTAAAGGAAAACCCATATATTATTTGTTTTTTAAAAATTTGATCATACATACTTGATCAAACGCTGAATTGGGAGATAGTTGAAAAACTTTTTTAAGGGGGTTTAAAACCCCTTTAAACTTTCATAGAAGGAAATAGTTTTAATCCCTTTTTTTTGCTTTTTATCGTCCATTTTAATACATAAACTTTTTTTTTCCCACCTTAACTGTCAACAATTTTAAATTTTAAAAAAAAAAATTTAAAAGTGACAGTTATATATTTTTTTTTATTGAAAAACCCTTTTAAAAATTAAGATAGGAATGTGAAAATCATTTCTTTTTTGAAAAATTTGGGGTTTTGCTCTATAACCCCTTAAATTAAAAAGAGTCGTTTTTAAACCCGTCTCAAATTTAAAAAAAGCTTTTTTAAAGGTAACCCATTACTTTAAATTTTTTTTTAATTTTACGAAGAAATTATCAATCCATATTAAAAAAAAAATTAAAAATGCATTTGATAAGTCCCTATTTTTTTGGGGGGGTTTTTTTTAAATTTTTTTTTATCGTTTTTCATTATGCTCCGTCTTGTATTTTGTGAATAACCCTGTTTATTGATAATTGTAAAGTAGATAGAGCTTTTTGGGTTAACCCCTTAATTCGATGACTTAAATACTTTTTAAGCTTTAACACTATAATAGAAATAAGCGGGGTTTTTAAAACCGAAAATAGTCTCAAAGTGGCGCAGAATCCTTGTATATCGTATTTTTTTTTTTTCAGGACTTTTATTTTTCTACATCTCGATGGAATTATCATGGGAAACCAATAAATAGAGAATTGAAAAGTTCAAAGATAACAACAGGGAAAAAATATTCCCTTTTTTTAAAATTCCCAAAAAAATTTTTAAAATTTCTTTTTTTTTTTGCCTTGTTTCAAAATTTAAAGTTTGGTTAATATTTTAATTTTTGGGGTTTGGCAATTATCTCACTTATTTTTCCCCGATTATTGCCAAATTCTAAAAGGTAAAAAAACCCCCAAATAACACATAAAATCCTAATAGCTCTTAAACAAAAACCTCTGCGCCACACTTTAACACTCTTTTTTTGGAACCCCTTAAAAATTTATTTTTTTTGAATGAACCGTCACATGTATCATATATTTTATCTTAAAACTAAAAGCACCACATTCTCTTGTTTCCAATCTTATAAATTTTAATTTTTTCCAAGTTCGGGGAACGACAAAACCCAAAATCAATATCAACTGTATAAAAATGGGTACCAAAAACCTTTACTTAAATGTATATAATTTCCAAAGGCCCCCCGTGCGGTTTTTTTTTAAAAATATAAGCAAAAATTAAGGGGAAGGTTTTTGGGTCAATGGTCGTCCCAAAACAAAATTTGATGGCCCACCCCCCATCTTTTTTACATGTTAACACTGGATACCTTGGTACCCCGAAAAAACAATTAATTTAACGGGTTCCAATACCCCCGATATCTTATATCCACTAAGACCGTATAAAATATATATATATATATATATAATTTATATATATATATATATATATATATATATATATATATCTTTTTATATATATATATATATATATATAATTATATATATATATATATATATATATATATATATATATATATTTTATATATATATATATATATATTATGTTTGGTAACTTTTGCTTTTCATAAAAATAAAATGCAGTTATTAATACAGTTATAAACCCCTTTACTTTAAAGTTATGACAAATCTAAGCTAGTTAATAATATACATCTAATACTAACATATCTTTACTTTTTTGTTTTAGGTTATAAATTTGGATCTATCCTACAATATTTTTTAAATTTCCCCGCAGACATCACAAGTTCCGACTAAAACCTAAATATACACAAACCCATATCAACATTAACATTTTCAGTTTGGGGAAAGGGCTTAAAACTGGAAAGTTTGGACCTAACTTATAACTTATTCCATGACTGGAAGGATATACACTCAAGCACATTTCTTCCTACGACGAACTTAAAGTTCTTAGATTTTTCAAATAATCCTTTGAGAAGTATCTCAAAATATTCAAATCATTTATACATTGAATCATTAATAATACTTCGATTGACCAACTGTTCAATGAAAACTATTTCAGTAAATGTGTTTAATCGGTTAACAAATTTAAGAGAACTGTATCTATCCGATAACCCGATAACTAATATAAACGAAACATTCCAACTGGATAATTTAAAGTTAATGGATATTAGTGGTTGTCGCCTAAATTATATTGATGAAAATGTGTTTGCCAGTCTAGCACATTTAGAATCACTTATACTAAAAAATAATATCCATTTAAAAAAATTTACTTGTCACTCGGATTCTTTAGTGTATTTAGATTTATCCGATTGTAATCTGGAAAAGGTACCTAGTGGTTATTTAGGAAATCTGGGGAGATTAGATTTATCGAGAAACTACTTGAAGACAATTCCTGGAAATAGTTTTAGAAATTTTAATAGTTTACAGGTGCTAAACTTATCAACAAATGCCATTACGTCAATTCATGGTACAGGTTTTCAAGGTTTAACAGAGGTAAGAATAATAAAATTGCCTACTACTATATAGCGCGTCTATAAAATTAACTGCAATTTAACTGTATTTACTCATAAAGCTTAAATTTCTTTCATCGTGCACTTTTTAAAACTGGTACCAAGTGTGATATTATGAAGCTGAAATTCCCCTTGTTTTAATTTGGCAAATGCAAGATAAATTCTTTAGCTGTTTTTATCGACAAGCATAAGTTAAGTCTATCCATATTTGCCTCTTTTTACATTATAAAAGTTCCTACCTTAGGTAATAATAAAAGAGTTCCAATTTGTAACAGCTTTGATTATTCCTCTGTAATTGTATTGCATTTTTTTATCCAGGCACCTACATTGGGTAACTTTATTGTAAGTAGCAAACTGATTAACAACATGTAGAGACATTAACGTCTGCCCTCTAAAAACAGTTAATCTTTTTTAGACTTAAAAAAATTAAAGACCCATTCTCTTTTTTTTTTACTAAGCACAACTACCGGTTAATAATTTAGGGTAGAAGCAAAATCAACTTAAAAATATATTGCTAGTTATGGTACTAATTTTTATTTCCAAACATTTTAAATGTTTCTATATGTAGTAAGCATAAAAGTTAATTATAAACAGTTTTTTTTTAATTTTAACTCCTAACCTATAATTTTGACATTTTATATCACATTTTAAATTTGCCACTATAACAGCAGTTACGTGACATGTTCCAAAATGTGTTTTTAAGTGATCCAACATGCACAACTAATTTTTATTTTTTTAAACAACTTTATAAAACTTATTTTTTTAAACCTTTTTGACCACGCTGTACTGAGAGCGACATTTTTTTTATTTAAAAAACAACTACTTGCTCACGTTTTTTTTTAACATAAATTGGTTAAATGAGGGTACCTATTTATTATATTTTTTAGGTAATAACCATCGACATATCTTTTAATAAATTAACAACATTAAGTAGAGATCTACTGAAGAACAACTCAGCCTTGACATACCTTAACTTGTCACATAACTACATTAGTTCTCTTGACAATATTTACAGCAACTCCTTAAAGACGTTGACAGCCAGTTACTGCGAAATATACGAACTAAACAGATACAGCCTCTCCCTGATGCCGAACTTAGTAACTTTAGTGTTGTCCAGGAACTTTTTGACTACCTTACCAGATGGAATGATAGCAAAAAGCCTAGGAATTTTGGACGTAAGCTACTGTCGCATAAAATCTCTAAATAACAGAACATTTGAAGAAATGTTTTACTTACGTCAGATAAATCTAGCTAGTAATGCTTTAACATCAATAGATCCATCATACTTTCCTAGAGCATATAATGTCATAATCAAGGACAACCCATGGAGGTGCGACTGCCCACAACTAAAAAGAATGCACGAATGGATGACCACTTATAGTTCGAGCAGGTTAAATGATCTTATTTGTGATTCACCAGAAAAAGTTGAAGGTAATATTTAAAAAAAGAAAATAAAGTTACACTGCTTATCAAAATTAACATTTTTTGTGACATGGGCAAAATGGGAGGATTATTATATATAACTTTCCCAAAAAGCCAAAAATGGTTTATATTTTTTCCATTATCCCCATTTTTTTGCTAGGAGAATTTGTTTTGTACGATTTTTTCTAATGATATTTGTTTTTTTTTTTTATTTTAAATGTGCCTGTTTGTCGACATTGTACGGTATTATTTCATTTTTCGAACACGAATCCCAAGTCAAAATTGATAGTCAAAAAGCAAAAAATCGAGAAAAACCCAAAAAATCGACACGGTACATTTACCGGCAGAAACCCGCTACCACGGAATGTTTGGACTACGACTATATAAACTATAAGAAATACAAAAAAAATATAAAACAAAAAAGAAAGCTTTTCAAATTGTCTATATAAAAAGTTATTTAAACATTTTTGATAAGATAAACTATAAAAGAGATATAAACGAAAATGTAATTTTGACAACAAATTTCAGTCCCAATAGAATTTTTTTTTTATTGTGATTTTTGTTTTTTTTTATAAAAAATCATTTATTTTATTTATTTTAATCCAAAATTATTGAAAAGTTGCAAAAAAAAAACAAAAAAAATCCTGAAAATTCGGGTTTTTGATTATAACTCGAAAAATATTGCATTTAGATAAAAAGGTTATATTACTTAAATTAAAGGTTTTGTAAAAATACTAAGTTTTTGTCAGATAAAGTTTCGTGTATCTTTTATAGTTTTTAAGATAGTGACGTTTTAAATTAAAAAAAAATGTTAATATCTGAAATTACGCCTTTTCCCGATTTGTTTCTGTTTGACCCCCAATTTTTACTTAAGATTCGTGTTCAGCGAAAAAAAAGGCCAGAAAATCCTAATCCGACACCCAGCACTTACCACTTTTTTTTGTGGGCCTGTGAAATTTTTATTCCTGTTGCTTTGTAAATAAATGATGATTTCCTGAAACCTACCGCTCCTGGTTTTTGGTTATCTTGGTTTGGTCAATCGGCATGTACTAAAGAAAATGTATATATGTTTGTTACAGCGTAAATCATGTAATATGGAAACTGTGTTTTTATATTTTTCGAAATAGAAACCGCCCCTTTACTCACACTCAAAAATATTTTGCAATTTCTCGTCAAAACTGCTAAAATTTGACACGTGAAATTAATTTATTTGTAGGTACGTTGTCGACTAAATACTGATAAAATAATCCAGACCACAATACACAAAACAAAGTATTTTTGGTTTGTTGATTGTATACAAAGTAACGTTTTTCATGAAGCATTAACTTTACATTAAGAAGTCAACTTTCTCATTGCTACGCCTTTTTTTCCCAAGGAGAGTCCAATATTATTTTTTGAATTAATAAATAATCTTTGTCAAAAAATATAAAACATTAAGTACCTGTTGTTTTTTTTACCGCTTACAGAGGTATGTTCAGCTTATACTTTTTTCCGATATGAAGAAATGGTCAAACATTATTTCACAGATCTTTTATATATTACAGATAGCCTAGATTATAAGTGAGCTTTCGTTCTTACTCCCTTTCAATGAAATACCTGTTATTTTTAATTATGCACAGGGTGGCGCCTTTTCGTTGACCTTACAGGGTATAGCGAAAACTGAAAGAGATAGGACAAATCTGATTGCGCATTCTCGATTTCGATTTTTGAAACAAATTCAATGGTGAAACTAAATCATGGATAACTTGATTCGTTTTGGAGATACAGAGTGTTTTTCAAATTTTGTCAATTTGGCCAGGCACTTGTAACTCGCTTGGTATTAGAGATAGAAAAAAAGTATAAATAGAAAAGTTTTAGGGATTTTTGCGTAGAACTCAGTGGCGTACCTATAAATTTTTTATTGACTTTTATTTTTAAGTTATATCACAAAGTTGGGTTTTTTCAAATGGAACACCCTGTATATTTTTTTAAAAATGGATAGAGCTTACAAAGACCAATTCGATGATATATAGTTTGATGGGTCTGTCTGTAATAGATGTTGCGCAAATTGGCAAAAACCTATAAAAATTAAAATATTTGAGACAAAGTTGCTGTTTTTTAATGGGACACCCTGTGTATTTCTTTAATAAGTAATGCAACTGACAAATATCAACCAAATGATATATGGTTTAATGGGTCTGTGTTCAATAGATCTTGGGCAAACTGCCAAAAACGTAAAAAAATCATATATCCGATCCTTGCTAACACTTATTTTATTATTTAACCAATTTTCTAACTTCTATATAACTAAAATTTAAATTACGAATAAAAAATCCAAGACTAAAATATACATTTAATAATTAATTCATACTATTAAACCTATGCCTAAACTTTATATAAAAAAGTTTTGATATTGCTGTGTTAATCATGATTGAAAAAGGAAACATTTTCTAAAGTAGGCTTTGAGTATAAAACCCCGTATGAAACAAATGAAACTGACGTACTAGTATGACTTATTTGGAAGCAGTGATATTATTTTATAAAATGGAGTTTCAAAATTACGAAAAATTTAATATGTTGGAATGTTACATTGAAAGTGGAAAAAATAGTATAAATGCATTAAATCTGTATTTTAATAGATATCCAGAACGAAGGCAACCAGGACAGAAAATGTTTGCCAGATTAGTAAGTAATTTGATTTCCTTTGGATCTTTTCAAAAACCACGTTCAAAGACCTATAATAAAGAAAACAGAGAGCTGGAAGAAATGAATACAATAGGTATGTTGTCGCAGAACCTACTGCATCATCCAGACAAATTTGGGATGCTATTGGTGTTAATAGAAAAAAAAGTAAAAAAAAATTTAAAATGCCACAATTACCATCAATATGTTTATAGAAAAATCCATAATTTATATCCGGGTGACGCAGAACGCCGTATCACATTTTGTTTGTGGTATCTCCGGCAATGTGAACAAGATCCAGAGTTTTCCAGAAAGATAATATGGACAGATGAAGTTAGAGTAACTAGTGATGGACTGTTTAATCGCCACAATAATCTTTACTGGTCAAACGGAAATCCTCGTTTGACAGTAAATAGAGTCAGACAAGGGAAATTCGGTTTTAATGTGTGGTGTGCACTTTATAAGAACAGAATTTTGTGCCATTTTGAATTTGATGACAATCTCACAACAGACCTTTATTTAAATATTTTGAAAGAAAATGTATTAAATGAGATAGATAATCTTCCCCTTCAGGAAATGAATAATGTCATCTTTCAACAAGACGGTAATTCTTGTCACAATGCCCGTGCCGTGAGGTTATTTCTTGATGAACATTTTCCCAATAAGTGGATAGGTACCAATGGTTCAGTTAGGTGGCCGGCACGGTCACCTGACCTTACCCCTATGGACTTTTTCCTCTGGGGATTTGTTAAAAACGAAACCTATAAAACTAAGAGCAACAATTTAAATGAATTACACATGCATTTTAGGAACAGTTTACAAAAGGTGTCCAACTTGCATATATATAATGCTTTAAGAAGTGTCGCTAAACGTTGCGAAAAATGTATAGAACATAATGGTTTGCAATTTGAACATTTGCTGTAAAGGACCTAAATATTTCGTAATTAAAATTTATAAAATAATTAATTTTTTTTGTTTGTTTAAATTATTCAACTTATAATATTAGTATTACTGGTAATTATGTTAAATTTTAGTTTATCTAAAAATGTATTTTTTTTAAGATAATTAAATAGTTCTCCCTTTTAAGTATAAATTAAAATTATATTGCTTCGTATCTTAATATTATTATTAATATGTTTTTTATTATGATTTTGAGATATTAAAATTACATAGTTTTCATTTTTGGTTTTTTTTGAATTTTTTATGGTTTTTGTCAGTTTGGGCCAGATCTATTACACACAGACCCATCATATATTATTTAATCGATCTTTGTCTGTTTTATTAGTTATTAAAGAAATACACAGGGTGTCCCATTAAAAAAAAACAACTTTGTGTTCAACATCTTTTAATTTTATACGTTTTTGCCAATTTACGCAAGATCTGTTACAGAGAGACCCATTAAACTATATATCATCGAATTGGTCTTTGTAAGCTCTATCCATTTTTTAAAAAATATACAGGGTGTTCCATTTAAAAAAACCCAACTATGTGTTATAACTTAAAAATAAAAGTCAATAAAAAAAATATAGGTACGCTACTGAATTCTATGCAAAAATCCCTAAAACTTTTCTATTTACAGTTTTTTTCTATCTCTAATACCAAGCGAGTTACACGTGCCTGGCCAAATTGACAAAATTTGAAAAACACTCTGTATCTCCAAAACGAATCAAGTTATCCATGATTTAGTTTTACCATTGAATTTGTTTCAAAAATCGAAATCGAGATTGCACAATCAGATTTGTTCTATCTCTTTTAGTTTTCGCTGTACCCTGTAAGGTCAACGAAAAGGCGCCACCCTGTACATCTAGGATTAAAAAAAATTAGGGGTTATACTTACAGCCAAACCCTTACCTAATAGTTAAATAAAATAGAAGTTCTACCTACAACATTTTTAGTAGAACAATTACATTAGTAAACTTAAATTAACAAATTAAAAATATTATTTTTTAGGTAAAACATGGCAGGCGGCCTGTAGTAAGGAATGGTATCCCTACCCAGCGGGCAAAGACACCATGTGGTATTATTCCGTGGGTGTAGTAATAGCAATGGTACTAGCTCTTTGTGCTGTAGCGGTTTTAAGAAGAGTAAAAAGTCTACAAGAAGAGCGCATTCGCGCAGAGGAGGAAGTTAGACGGGCTGAAGAAAGAGAAGCATTAAGAAGAATGCAAGAGCGCCAAAGAGAAATGCAAGAAGAAGAGAACAGAAATGCCCCAGATCCACGAGAACTTCAAGGACCACCTACCTACAATGAAGCATTGTTACTTCCAAGACTAGATACAGCTAGTTTAGGTGGCAGTCTGCACAGTTTTGGTTCTAGACCTAGCTTAAGAGGAAGCAATCCAGACATAGCAAAGAAAAATCGAATACGAAGAAAACGAAGAAGAAGGAAATCTGAGGAAGAACGACGAGCGTCTAGAATTACTTTAGATGACTCGGATACGTCAGACGGGAACCAATCGCAAGACCAATTGTCAGTCAGAAGAAAGCAGACACAGGGTGTTCCTTTAGAAAGTGATTTTTAAAATGCTCATGCTATATTTTTACCTCTAATTTCTGTTTAATTTAGTAATGGCAGTTTTACAAATTGCAATATCCTAGCTTTAAGTGTTATGTACATGAGATAAAACTTTATTTTTAGCAAAGTTATGATTACACTGACCAACATTCTAAAACTTTTTTTGCCTCCCTGGAATGATTGTGGCTGGATTTTATATATTTTGGCCTGCTGAATCCAGATCTGGCTTCAGATTTTCGATATCAGCCTTCAATAATGAGGGAGAGACACATGTTTTGATATTAAGCAAAATTCAATAAAAACTCACTTTAATACTGATTTATTAATTGAAAAAATAAAAAGGTATGATACATTTTAGTAACAGTTAATTTATGTTCAGTATAAACATTTTCAAGTGTTATTTTATTTTAATATTCATTTCCTTGAACTCTTCCTTTTATAAGAAAGACTGGATGTGTCTCGTATTAGGGTCCAGCAATAGTCGGCTAACATATTCGGGCTCCACTTTCCAGTATATCTTTTCTCTATCGATGCGATGTCTTGGTGAAATCGTTCCCATGCTCGTCCGATATAGCTCCTAGATTTTCAGGAAAAAAGTCCAAATGGGAATGGAGAAAGTGAAGTTTTAGGGACATGTTGCATTTTAAAATATGATAGGCCGTGAGCAGTTCTTCCACGAGTCCACGATAATTTTCTGACTTGGTGTTTCCAAGAAAATTTTTGCAAACACTTTCAAATGCATTCCATGCCCGTCTTTCATGGTCACTTAAAATGTCCGTGAAGTTGGCATCTTTAAAGAGTTGCCTAATTTGGGGACCAACAAAAATTCCTTTTTTAATTTTGGCTTCACTTATACGTGGAAATTTCTCTTTTAAGTAGTTGAAAGCATTTCCGTTTTTATCCAGTGCTTTTACAAAATGTTTGATCAATCCTAACTTTATGTGAAGTGGAGGTAAATATATTTTTTCTTTCTGGACTAACGGTTCTCGGGTCAAATTTTTAACTCCAACTTCTATTTTTTCACGTGGAGGCCAAACCTTTATTTTATAATGTTTGTCTCTTGCACGGCTGTCCCACTCACACAAAAAGCAGGAGTATTTTGTGTATCCTGACTGCAGTCCTGTCAATAACGCTACCACTTTCAAATCTGCACATATATTCCATTTGTGATCTTCGTACTTTATACATCTGAGTATCATCTTCAGATTGTCATATGTTTCTTTCATATTTACCGAATGAGCTATAGGAACGGATGGATGTTCATTTCCATTATAAAGTAAAACAGCTTTTAGACTTGTTTTAGACGAATCTATGAATAGTCTCCATTTATCGGGCGTATATGGTAAGTTCAGTTCGACCATTAGGCCAGGTATCATGGCAAATACTAAATCACCGTCCGCTGCAAAAAAATTTGTGAGAGTAGATTCCCTTTTCTGTAGATGGACACCTTAACTCCTTTTCCAAGAGGTTCCCTGCTGCAGGCGGGATCCGAGAAGTTCCGCTTTTGTTTTCGGGAGGTCCAAGTCAACGAACAAGGTCATTCAATTCACCTGGAGTGATTAAATGAGGTGTATTTGGCAAAATCACGGAATTAGATGAAGCTATCCGGCTTTTGGCGAAGTACTTCGAGAGTCTGATTCCGAATCAAGTGTAACTCTCAGGTGGTTGGGGAATGGGTAATGAATTGTCATGGGGTACTGGTCGCATTGCAGACGAAACATTGGGATAATGAATGCTACGCTTATTTTGCTAGTAATTCCTTTGATATTCGTCATACAAAAATAACAATCATCTACGTGATTACGAGGTTCCTCTAAACCATTGGAACTTGCAAATGGCATAGATTTATGCGTACCTTTAGCCATCCCGTCAATGTTCTCGAACACGAACTGCAACACACTTTTGGGGCCCAGGACTTATCTTGATCGCCAACTTAGCATCCAAAGTACAGTTCATAAGCCTTTTTACTAGTGAAGATATCGGTTTTTGGTACGCCTTCGCGGTAACTTCGCCACAAATATAACAGAATTTATCAGCTTTATTAACACAAATTCGCGTCGACATTTTTCTTACACGTAGATTCATCTAATCGAAAAATCAACAGATGTTTACTAAACAGATTATAAAATAACGACTAAAGGGATATTTCAAGCATAGATCCACCTACCTGTCCATAATAATGGGTCGCCCATTTATTACCCCTCTACTAGACCCTTCCGAGAAATCTGGAGCTAATAAAAACATTTGAGGGTTAGCTGTATATTAGTATAAGTCCAAATATTACAAATCACACGATTTTTTTTTTATAGGGAGGATTTTTTCTTGTTAGACAGTGTTATAGCCCTCAGCTTTACCATTTTTTGATTTTAGTTGAAAATTTCATGTGAAATTGCACCATCAAAGAATTAATTCTTTGATTATGGTGAAATTTCGCATGAAATTCTCAACTAAAATCAAAAAATGTGACAGCGCTGAAAAGAGGCTTTAATAACCTTTCAATAGAGGTAATACTTGACCCCCTTATTCCATTCAAGATTTTAACCTAGTTTCGTTTTCTCTGGGACACCCTGTATAAGTAATAACTAAGTTTATTTTATTTGTTTCAGGCTTTCAAATTGTAGCGATGATTAGTGATCTCGGAGGAACAAATACAGCAATGTTTAATGAGTTGAATTTTGATCACCATAACAGCTTTTTTAACAATCCTGCTAATAATGAAAAAAATTTTGTCTTAGCTGATGTCCCCCATTTATTAAAACTAATCAGGAATAATTTTGTTGATCATGGCTTTACAGTGGATAATAAGAAAAGTAATAAAACAATCATAGAAGAAATAGAATGTATTTTAGAATAAAAGCCCTCAACAAAGAATTGCACATTTTAACAGTTAATAAAAAAAATAATACGTAAGGAAATTGTTTACTTATTATTTGTAGTTGTTTGATAAACATATCATGTTTTTGATAATAAAGCTTATTATGAATTTGACTTTGATTTTTTCCATAAGCTCCAATACAGAAATGCTTAGCTTTAAATGGCAATATCTTTTTTAATAATTAAGACATTAAAAAAAATGAAATATCAAGAAAACATCAAACTATAAAAAATGAAACTTTGTTTTTAACAATACTTCCTACATGGTGATTAAAAGTTTTAGAGCAAATGAATCCATAAGAATTACATTACAAAAGTTATTGAAAAACTTTGAATCACCCTGTAGAATATACCTACTATTAACAGCAAAGTACTGTTCTTATGGTAAGTTATAGTTATATAGACCTTGCCTTGATATTTTGGCTTAATTACTTAATTATTAAAAGAGATTGCCATTTAAAGCTAAGCTAGTATGTATTTTTAAATTTATATATGAAATTCCGTAAGCGTCCTGCTTTGACACGAATAAAAAATAATCACATTAAATGTACTGTGTCTTTTTTAGTTATGCTTTAACCTTTAACAGACCTGAAAGCTCGTCGCAGTTAAATTTATAGTAAGATGACTTGTCGACAAGAACAAGAGCAGTTTGACAGCGACAGTGGCGAAGTTAAAACTGAGGATTTCTAGTTTTATTTATAATAATTAGTTTTCCTTGCTTATTTTTTTACCATGTTATTTGTTATTTTTTCCTGTGGTCACTATTATTTTTCTATTTTTAAAATTTATAATGTTTTGTTTTTTTCAATAATAAATAAATGTTGAAGCTACTAATGTTGCTTTTATTTGTGTACTTTCGAGCAAACAGTCAACTCCACATTATTTAAAAAATCTGGAGTGTCTAAAAACATTTTATTATTATTTTGGTTTAGAATTATTTCTTAATACCAATATTTATTTGTTATATTTTTTTTAACAGAAAATCCTCACAATTGACAATAATAAGAAGTTTTTATTAGTTTTCCACAAATTATATAAAATGGAGTTAACCGGTTTTTGCACCGAGCCCTTTAATTATCTTCAAACCTGAACCAGGAGTAAATGTTTTAACGCTGAAATTTTCAACGAAAAGGGATGTCGAGTATAATTTAATATAATACATTATTTTTAAAGGATCTTTTCAAACTTAGTACACCCTCCAATTTTAAAGTCACTGAGAGTCTCAGTCAAAGAAAATAACAGCTTCACAATAATTGAATTTCTTTTCAACAAAATGTAAGGGAACTTTCTGCGTAATTCTAATTGGCTTGTTGATTACTTTACGGTATTAAAATATTAGATTACTGCGTATTCGTTTGCTTCCAAAACAAAAGGATGGCTTTTTGCATCTCTATTGTCGCCTCAAAAAGCTGTCATTTCGTTTTGGAAGCATTGGGACTTAATATTCTAAGATTGTAAAAAGGACTTGGAGAAATTTCTAGAAGTTACTAAAGTTCCTAAAAATGTTGAATATTTTGAAAACATTGTCCCACAATTTGATGATAACCTCTGTTTTCAACATTGAATGAGCTCAGCGCTGACTAATGAACTGGCAGATCGGTTTACTGCATCCCAATATTATAAAGAACAAGAAGGAGACTCAGAAAAAATGACTTCATTAAAATTAATAACAGTATTTCTTTGGTTCATTGGAAATGAGGCGGAGTCTTTTAGGAATGTTGGGGATCGATTTAATCTATCAGTACAGGCCCCTCCTGGCAAGTTGATTACCACAAAGTTTATAATTTGTAAGGAACTTCGTTTCGACTAGTCTATTACACTTTTCCTCTGCGACTTTTCTCGATTCCTCCGCTTTTCCGCTAGTTAAGTTTTTCGTCGACGCAAAGTACTTTTTAAAAATTTTTATTTTTATTAAAAAATACAAGATACAAGTTAATTGAATGGATTTTAAATGGAGAATAATTATACAATATAAAAATAGGTCATATTTATAAGTTCGTATCGATTCAGCATTTCTAGAATCCCGTGAGAACGATGTACATTTCGTTCACATAACTCCCTTCCTTAAGACGAAAACAGCAGGGTGATGGCTGGCTTTCGCGGTTGCGTGCTAGGGCCTTTCTTTTTCAAATTTTCTTTTTCTTGATGAATTTTCCATTCAATCAAAAATAGTACAATAAGGGTTGCGATTGTACAAATGGTACTCATGAACTCCATCCAACTGGGTGAATTTGCTTTGGGTTGGATTTTTCAAAAGTGTAGCCTTTTCTTGTAATTTATGAATAGTTTCCAAATCGATCGCAACTTAGGATTGATTGGATCTCTTTAAATAGTTTCTATTGAAATGCCCAATTTTAATTTCAGAAGCGTCAGCGGCGTCCCCATAATTATTTCTTCTTTATTTATAAATTGGTGATCTAAAATATTGATCTGGCAATTTGGCGGTATTTCAATGATGCTTGGATCAGCGATTATTTCGTAGTTGTTTGATTTGGCGTGTTTTTGTGGATTTTCAGTGGATTTTGGTCCCTGGTATAGCTAATACGTATTGATTATTGATTGATTTGACGATAGTGGTCTGGACTTGAACTTTGAGGGCGTGGCAATCTTGGTTTTCGGCTTCTTTAATGAGGGTTCCAATGCAGGTGTTCGCTGATGGTTCCAAGTGATTTGGCAAATGTAGTTCTGCTCAATAGCAGGACAATTTTCGTTACCATATTGTAATTGATCTGTGCCAAGTATAAGGTAGGGTTGTTTTGGGACAATTATTGACTGGTTTACAGGAATTGGGTATAGGTGATAATTATCGAAGATCTCTTTAAGAATATTGGAAAATGTATTGCAAAAAATTATTTTGTTTTTTGAAAACTAACTTGTACTGCCAACTGATAGTAAGATATAATATTTTTAAAATAAATTAATTTCTTTTTGATATAATTTATTTAAGTATGTTAAGACGCTGTCTAGTTCAGTAGCCGAAATTACTGTACTATGCAATGTGTTTAGTTTTGCGAACATAATGGCATTTTCAAATTATCAAGAAAAGTAAATTAAATTTTGGCAATTTAAAATAATTTGACTTAATGTATTTTCTGCCTATAAAAATGTTACGATGTCGTTAATGGTATTATTTTACATCTTTTTAAAATTTTCGACATGATTTTGTATTAACTTTGATTTTTATCGAGGAGAGTGATTGTTTGATTATAGTTGTCAATGAGTTGTTTTGTTAGTGAAATTTGAATGATATTTCTTTATTTGCTGATAATTGGTTATTTTCTAAAATTGATATAGCTTTATCGTATTTCTCACCGTCTTCGTAGTCTAAGGTTCCGAAAAGCCATTTGGAAGCTTTTTCCAATAATATTGATTAATCCACGTTTAGAACGATTATGAGGGGTTATATTATTTAACTTAATTCTAGCGTTTAAAAAATTAAATATTTTATGCGAAAGCATGTTAGGTAATATGTTAAAATGCGAATAATTATTTGTATAATTAGGCGAATTATTAAGCGATTTTTCTACGCAAAACAAAAGTTTTCTATATTTTTTAATTGATTAACTATGTAATATTTCTACGTAAATGTATGTAAAGGTATGTTTACTTTCTATTATTTTGGCTTTTCCTAAATAAAAAGGGAGTAATGTGAATTTTAAAGTTGTTATTTGTATATCTTTACATATATCATATTAATTGTTATCAGTAGCGTAACTGCATGAAGGTTGAGGTTGGGTCATGGTCAGTCTTGAGTGTCGATGTCCTGTGGAAAGGTATGAGTGTTATACGTGGTCTTGCTGTGATTTGTGTAAAATTTTGCCTTTTTTAGTTTTTATTTTCGTGTCTAAATCTTCCGCAATTTTTGTTTTAATAAATTTTTGTTTAGCTTTATTGCGTGATGCTCTTTCTTTTATTTTTAATGTAGGCTTGTGTATGGGGTGGGCGTGTAGGTGGGTTTTCGCGATTAAGTTGCGTTTTCATTATGTGTTTTCGCAGCATCATTTCGTGAATTCTTAAGTCATATAAACTTTTAACCATCGCGTCTATCACTAATAAATGTTGATTTAGAATCACCTGTCGGTAGTGTTAAAAGGATCAATGGCTTTAAGTCGACCATTAATGACGTCAAAAGGGCGTTGTTTAGTAACACTGTAATGAGCTGTTATCCTATAATTGCATATTTCATTATCTCTTTGATACTTATTTTACCTTCTAAATCTAAACTCTGATATTGTCTAAAAGTGTAGAGTGTAGGCGTTCTACAGGACTGTTGCTATTAGAGTTACCGGTGTGGTAAAATGTAAATTGATATTATGTAGTTTACAAAAATCAATAAAAGTGATGTTTTAAATTCAGTGCCGTTATCACATGTTATTGATAATGAAATGCCAAAATGCGATAAATGTAAGAAGTGTCGAACACTGTTGCAGCATTGCAAACGGGTTCTAAAAATATAAGCTTGTCCGTATCTAGAAAAAATACATCAATAATTGTCAAAAATTTTGTATTTGATACTTGAAAGGTATCTAAATGAATTGCATCTAAGGGTTGTGAAGGGGTTGCTGTTAGAGCAAATTCTGCTTCTGAGGTGTCGATCGTATTTTGCTTGCTGGCAAGTTTCGCAATTATTTATATATTCTATAATATCGCGTTTCATACTGGGCCAAAATATTGAGTTTTAAGGTCCATTAATTACTTTCGTTAATGCCTCGATGACACGTTTTTTCGTGGAAGTATTTTTAGTAATTCTTTAATAGTCTTCCTTCATCAAGTATATAATGGTTAAAAGAGTATTTGAAATTAATAATCGATAAGAATGATTTTTAAAAAAGTTTGTGCTAAAATATTAGAAATTTGGGGTAACAGATTGATTTCAGAATTTTGTATATGTAAACAATGAAGTTTTATTTGGGTCGAACGTACTTTAAAGAATTTAATTATTTCGGTTTCGAAATTCTTTGAAAGGTGGACAGTTTTCCTGGTTTTGATTTCAAAGGGTGTGCTTTTAATTATATGGTAATTTCCGGAGTGTTTTTGATTAAATATTATTTGATTGGTATAATAATTTACTGCGTTGGCGCTATCGAATATTAAGTATCGGGTTTTCTGCGCAGAATGAACTGCTTCGTTGTCGTCTAATTCTCGTGCCGTGGGTAGCTCTATATTTTCGGGAGTGTTAGACTTATTTTGGATTGAATTAAATATTTGTTCGAGATCGTTCAAATCTTCGATTGTTACAGGTTGTTCGTCGTCTCCACGTAAGTATTGTTCGATATCGTTATTAATTTCACCGGGATTACCTAAAATGGAATCATTTTCGGTCATGTTTATCTCTATACGAGATAGTGCGTCGGCGTTAGTGTTATTTTTTTTAGAGTCCGGGAAGCTGATTACCTTAATGGGTTCTGAGAATTCTAAAGTTACAGGTTCGCGAGATCTATTAAAAATTTCCGTTCTCGCGATGCCTCGTTCTGCATTTGTCATCAACAGGAAAAATAAAAATTTTCTACGAATTGTTCTGGGATTATTATATCACCGTTGTAAACTGATACGGGGGTTTGTAAGGAGGATGCTTCGTGGGCGCCTATTGAGATAGTAAAGTTTTTGTTGTCAATTTTATTATAATTTAGGGTATTGATACTTTGTTATTAGTCAATGCTTGATTTTTTAAATCAATAACGAAATTATATCTTTTTAATTCGCTAGCGCCTAAAATACCATCGAAAAATGAAATGAAAGTCAAAAAGAGTAAATGTTATTTCATCGTCTTCTTTTAGTTCTGAAAAGGCAGGAATATTTGTCTTTATTTTTAACAAGGTTTCCTGGTACCTGTTTTATTTTACTGTGATTAAATATTTTTCCGGAGTATTTTTTCCGGCAATTATTGGTCGTAAAATTGATTTTGTACAACCTAAAGTATCGATTGTGCTTTATTGAGGGTTATTTATTTTTATATAGGTAAACTAATAATATCACTTTTTCGCATGCATTTCTGCTATATCGGGTTGTTGATCGGGGTGGTATCCTGAAAATTTGTAGTTGTCCAAATATGTGAAGTTCTGGGTCAGTAAACCCATCATAAAAAATATTTCTGTTTTGAATGAAAAATCAATTTGTTCATTTTCCGGGTAATTATTTTCAGATTCATTATAATTTTGAATTTTAGCATATTTTTGGGTGGCGTTGGCCTAGCCTGTCGTATTGATTCATTTCGGCAATTTGTGCATTAACTAATTGGTTATCAATTTGAAATAGTTCTTGAGACACAAAATTACGCGGTTCTGTTGGTTTAAAATAATTATTTGTTTGATAAGGTGGTTGTCTTATAGCGGGTTTTTTGAAGTCGTTGACATTGGTTCGGGTTTTTGTGTTTGGCACTCTGTCTCTGTAGCTAAAAACATTTTTTGGGTCCAAACACTTCTTTTGTTTGTCGGAAAACGTCTTTGTTGAACGGGTCGTGGTTGTATTGGAATTGGTTGGCTGGGAAATCGATTTTGATTTTGATATTGTTTGAGAATAAATTTTGATTTTGATATAAATTTTGATTTTAGTATTGGTTTGGGTGTGAATTCTGGTATTGATTATTATATGCCAAAAATTTAAATTATTAGTCGATTGTTTTGTGTTGATCTAGGAATAAAATTTTGATTATAGCTATTCGCGCTTATTTCAGGCGGTGCCTGTGGCAAAAGGCTCCAAACAAATTTTGAGAATATTGAAAATTCTCTTCTTCCGTCACTAAGGTTATTGCCGTTTCTAAATTTTGGGTTTCTTAAACGTATTATACTTTGCAGGTGTCCAGAAAGGCCACGAATAAAAGCTCTAGTGTACTCTGTTCATATTGACGTAAATGGATAACTTTTTCTTGTGCTTGTTCGCAGGTTTACGGGTATAGATGTTAATTTGTGCTAATCTACTGCGTAGAATCTGCAATCTTTTGCAAAATCTAGGCACTTTCACCCTTATTAGGTCTAGCCATTAATAAATCTGTTCAAGACATTCTAAGTTTCGATTATTTCCAAAACAATTTTGAAGTGTTTTTAATGAGTTCAACTATTTGTAGCTCGGTTCGGCAACCTACCAATATTTGGGCTCTACCTATTAATTTTGTTTGAATAACGCGCAAATAAATAATTGTTTAAAACATTGTCATTATTTAATCTCTATATAGCAAATAAAAAATCGCAAGCTGATACAAAATTTGGCAGTATTATTGAATCACCGTCAAAATTAGGATTATATCAAATATACATTTTTAAATATACTTCGCTGGGAAAAAGCTCTAAAAGGCGATCTCCCAAGGTTCTAAAAAGTCAGGACCACAATTTTTTTTTAGCTTAAGGTACTGGAAATTTTGTTGAAAATGTAAATTTAAAATTGTCCGACAAAAATTTGTCCGACTTGTCTACCGTTCGAAACATGCCCAAATGGCAGGGTATTAAAAACCGACACCACATAGGTAATTTTTGGTAAAATGAATTGTAAATAATTTACAAAATACCATTTTATGTATGTCCGACAAATTTCAAGCCGCATTTTTTCAGTCCGACAGCTGGAAATTGGAATTTTGACGGGGTATAAAAAATCGTAGACCACAAACCTAATTTTTACTTTTTTTTCTTTTAAATTTATTGTAGAAAATAGTGATACACCTGTTCGACAATTTAGTGTCCGCATCTTATAAAAACATCAGTAAATACGTTGTAAGGGGCCAACCGTTAAATTACGTCACATTTTAAGGGGGGAGGGGTGTAGATCAAAGTGATGTTGAGAATGATTGTCAAACTGACGATAGCGATGAAGATAAAACTTCAAGCGAAGAATTATTTCCATTAATAAAACTTTTTTAAATACATATTTTTTTTTATTTCTTTGCAATAAAACTTTCATTTCCACACATTATGAATTTAAGGATTCCTAAAAAAAGGATTATAACTGGTTGAAAGTTCAAAATAAATGAGTTATATACTATGATCGTAGTGCATTATTGCAAAATAATAGTATATTATATTATAAGCATTAAAGGTGCATCTTTTTTTTTTGTATGTTATATACTATTTTTTCTCCAACCAAGTCAAAATTAATATATTTAATTATTCTAAAGAGCTCAAATGCAATTGCTTTTAACCCTAGGAGTAAAAGTAGCACTTTTAATCCTAGAATTAAAACTGTTGCTTAACAACGAGCACGTTATTGTACGGTATGAGAATTAATAGCTTTTGCACCTGAAAATAGTACAAAAATGTCAAAATTTTTTGATGGTGAGAGAAAAATTTATTTTATCTGAAGTAACAATCCTTTTTTCTCTGAAGTCTTTATTCAAGTTTATTATTATTCTTTCTAAAAAATCTCCTGTTTTCCTATACAAAATCCCAATCTCTTTTGGTGTATATCTTTTTTAATTTTTTTAGCAACTAGTTAATATTTATTTAAATAAATTGAACGTAAGAGATTGTTAATAAATAAATGTAATAAATAAATATATATATATATATATATATATATATATATATATATATATATATATATATATATATATATATATATATATATATATATATATATATATATATATATATATATATATATATATATATATATATATATATATTGGTTTTATTGGCTTTCGCTTAACTGAATGTACTCAATAGTGGACAGGGTGCCTAACATCGTTTCACGTTCCATCGGCTCTCGGACGGGTGGTGTCAACCCGTGACGACTCTAACGTTGTTATTGTTGTCCAAACCTGACTTCTTAGCCCTAAGCTGAGTGAGCTCTCTGCAAGGGGGAGGAACACATATGTGATTATGTGCCTTAAGTCTAGGTTATGAGGAGATAATCCTCAGAATACTCTGTGACACATCTTACTCGATACGAATGTATCTTTCGGCAGTCACGCGGTATCCTTCCGCGTCTGATGAGTCCAATGAACAGGACGAAACTGACCCTAACTGGCTTATGTCAACCAGACGTACCAGTGATCTCAGGTGGTCAAGTTCTGGCGTTTAACGACCGGACTTTGCACACTTAGATCTTAAGTCTACATCTGCTCGCTCTATAGCTGAACAAATCCATATCCCAGGCCCATGTCCTACGGGACGATCCATCACGGAGGAGTGCTGCAAGGTTTCTTCAACCGGCACGCTCTCAACTCCAGATGAGACGGACCATACCCCAACAGACTGGTAGTCGCTAGGTATGTGATCTGAAAGGAGCAAGAAGAGTGGAGAGTTGATTAACTTCCTCTCACCTTCGTTTTTGGTCTCCTAGCTTATTCATCGAGCTTGAGCATTGTCATTCAGTATAACATCGCTTGGCCTAACATCGCCTTGCTGTTGCCATCGGCTTACGCCTTACAACAAAGTAACTTTCGTTATATATATATATATATATATATATATATATATATATATATATATATATATATATATATATATATATATATATATATATATATATATATATATATATATATATATATATATATATATATATATATATATATATATATATATATATATATATATATTATTATATATATATATATATATATATATATATATATATATATATATATATAAATATATATATATATATATATATATATATATATATATATATATATATATATATATATATAATATATATATATATATAAAAAGACTACTTTGTCACCTCGAAAGTAGATTCGTACAATACCAAGTCATCTCATATATACCGTTCCCACCTCAATATTTTGAGGTGACAACGTTTCACCATATTTCTTCCATGAGTTGTTTCAACATTCCAATAGATGACGTTTTATGAAAAATGTCTCTGAGGTGACATCGCTTCATTTTGTACCAATAATTTGTCTTTTTAGTTCAAGTGTATATCACCAGCGCTAGTGTCGTTTTTCTGTTTAGATACGGACCGTGCGATGTCACCTCACTAGTGTGTTTACTATATTATTCAAAAAAGTAGGTATTGTAGCGGCGTAGTCACCTCAAAGATATCGCAACACCGCATAAGACAAATATTAACGAGGAAGACTTTTGGGAATTACAAGAGTTTTTTATGTGGAGCGTTTTGTTAAATGCGAACAATTGTTTAATTCCTGTGCTGTTAAAATGAGCCATAGAAGTAGACTTATGATAAAATTAGCAAAGGTAAGTACATCACATGCTTTTTTATTACTAAACACATTTACTAATTAAATTTGTAAATTAATTAACAAGAATTTTATAAAACATGCTTTGTGGTTATGTTACTGTTTATAGCGGTTTTATACTTTTACATTAATTATGTGCTTGCTGGGTTATAAGTCACTAATGTTTTAGTCCTTTTTAAATATTCGATCTTTAGTTTAATACATTCTAAGTTTAAAAAAAAAATAGTTATTGTTATACAGAGTGTTACAAAAGTATGCTTTATTTTTAAGATATTTTATTTAGTTTTTAGTGGCGACTACGTACTTGGGTTTTAGAAATATTTTTTATACAGTATGTTTAAAAAATATGTACCTCTTATAAATATTATATGGTCTCACTTATAAAATTGAAAATGTCTATGATGTTTTCCATTTAAATAAAAAAATCTGCGGAGTTGAACAAATCGTTCTGATTTTAATGAAATTTGGTACTTAGTTCATAACCGAGATTACCACATAAGATTCTTTTTATCCCGGTAAATTTTTATACTGAGTATTTAAAAATAATTGCTATCCATTATTATGTTAGGAATTATATTTTATTTTGGTAGTAAAAAAATTAATGGAAAAAAATACCCGACATATTTCTTGCGCTTTTATTGATAAAAAAGCAGTTTGAATATAAATGTCAATTTGATATACAGGGTGCACAAAAAGTAATGGGACATAGAGCAACAGTAGATTCCTTACGTCAAAATTATGTAATTTATGTCAACTTGTCTTATCATAAAATTGATAGCAACTGAGATACAGGGTGTTAAAGTTTTATGTGGTTTTGTAAATTTTTAAAAATAAATCCTTAATTAAATGACAAATTAACATGAAATTTAAAACTTAGGTTTTTTTAAGAGAAGAAATTGAATAGAGTGTATAATTTTCGGGTTGCTGGTAGAGGAAGCTAGTTGCTTTATTTTTAATTTTTTTAATGGAGTGACTTTTAAACTCTTGTACATCGATTTAAAAATTAAGAAACTAAATTTATTTTTTTATTTTACATAAAAAATGTATACCTTATTAAAGTCAATAGAAGCACTCAATTTCACGATAATCGTTATTTATGTTAATAACTGGTTACTATTGCTAAGAAATATTAAAACAAAAACGGAAAAACTCTATACATTTTAAAAATCCTGTATCTCAGTTGCTATATGTGTTAGAATAAGATAATTTACATTGTACATCGATTTAAAAATTAAGAAACTAAATTTATTTTTTTATTTCACATAAAAAATGTATACCTTATTAAAGTCAATAAAAGCACTCAATTTCGCGATAATCGCTATTTATGTAAATAACTGGTTACTATTGCTAAGAAATATTAAAAAAAAAAACGGAAAAACTCGATACATTTTAAAAATCCTGTATCTCAGTTGCTATATGTGTTAGAATAAGATAGATTTCGCTAAATCTCATTATTTTGTCTCAAGGAATATAGTTGTTTAAGATTCATTAAGTTTTTCGTTTTTTTTCCTTAACTGTATAAAAAAGTTGCGCCATTTAAAAAACTGAATGATAATGAAACTAGCGCTCCCTACAAACAACACAAAAACTATAAACGCTTTTTTCATGAAAATGTGTCATTTAGTTAAGAAATTTTAAAAAATAAAAAACCAGATAAAACTTTAACACTCTGTCTCTCAGTTGCTATTGGTTTAAGGATAAGACAAGTTGGCATAAATCACATAATTTTGACCGGAAGAATCTACTGTTGCTCTTTACTTTTAAGACACCCTGTATACATGTCAGTTTTGTGGGAAATTACAGTCTCTTAAATTAATTATGCACCAGCTTAAAATTTGGGCATAAAAAACAATATGCATTTTGCGATTTTGTCGATACGATCACGATATAACGAACAAAATTATTTATCTCATTTTTTTATTTCTCACACATTTTTTCCTTCCTCTCTGCGCAAAACTCTAAAGGTACTAATTTTTATTATATTGTGCCTGAATTTAACCATTTTGGTAATATAAAAACTATATTATGCTAAGTTTTTGTTAACTTAATAGGCAGTTTATAATTGAAAAAATATTTTAACAAAATGTAGGGACCAAAAAGAACCAAAACGTAAATGAATAAGAATCTGTCAGCAAATAGATAGATACTTTTTTGTTTATTTCGTTTATTTTATTGCAACTTTAAAAGTGTGTAATGGTTCATTTACAGAGTTTCTTAAATAGCTTAAATATCAAGGTACCTACAAAAATTATATTGAAAAACTCATAAAATATTATAGACTAGTAAGAGAGTTTTTTTGGTAGTTTCTAAATAAAAGTTTGAAGACAATTTTCTTGCTTTTTTTAATAAAGTTACCATCTAACAGAAGCTTTTCTTGATAGGAGATCAACGCATCAACTAATCCATCTATTAACCAGGAAAATACAAAATGTGGTAAGGAAATATCCACAGATCGATCTAAACATAACAAACAAAAATTAATATTAAATGAGGTTAAAGATAACAATAATGCATTAACTGAATCGGAAAATGAAAATAAAAAAGATGGTTCAACTACAAAAGAAAACGACTTTTGCGATATAATAAAAAGCACAGAAAACAAAAGCGCAAATAATGCTTGGGTAAGTTTAAAAAATTAAACTTAGTTGAAAAAAATCGGGATGCATTTGCTTTCTTTTTATTTCCAAATTTGCATAGCTGCAGATTTTTTAATTATATTTTTTTACTTAAGTACAGCCATAGATATAAAAGTTAATACAAAAGTTAAACACTCTTTTATCTAAATATTTAGATAAAAAATACATACTTTTAAAATAAAATTTAAAAAAAAAAAAAAAAGCAAAAAATATGCCATTTCATTAGGTTGTTTTTTTATGTGTTTTAATTAAAGCGCTGTGGTGCAGATTTAATTTTTAGTCACTAAGTTGTTGGATTTAATTTAAATGAATTATTTAGTACATATAATTTAAAAACATAAAGCTGCATAAGACAGAAAAAATAGTTAGTGTAGTGTAGTTTACTGATCTACATAGCTTTAAAACTATGTATTATTAAGTAAGTGTCTAAAATTTTTTAACAATTTTTCTGCAAAAAGTATTTAAAAGAATTTTGAATATTCACCATTTTAGGACTGGGTAAATACACATTTTCAAAATGAGTCGCCGTTAACACAGATATTTGAAAATAATATAAAACCTAAAAACTGCGGATCTTGTTCTGGGTCAGAAGTTGCAGCTGTTCCTATGTATCAGAAACTACCTTGACCAGCAACATAGAAGACATATCTTTTAATTTGACGTATTTTGAGGATCTTTGCAATCACGTAAGATATTATTCAACAAAAAAAACATTTTTTTTTATTGCTGTCGTTTACTTAAAGCTATTCTTTGTCATTAATTTTATTAAAATAAAAAAATAACAAATTTACTTCTTTTAGGATTCGTTATTATCTGATGAAATACCTTTTCAAACTGTAACTATGTTTCTTCCTAAAGATATTAATAATAAAGACATTAGTTCATCACAATGCTTAACAACAACTTATTGTGAAAACAGTAGAGATTTTAATACGGCAAACGATTTGACAACAGCTAAAAGAATTGATTTAGTCAAGCACATTACAAATATAGATTTAAATCTACCAACAAATGATCAGCAAGAAGCTGTAAGTCAGTTTGTAATCTTAAATATATGAATATTAGACAAAAAGGTAAAAAAAGGTGATAATGAAATGGTATGGAAATGCAAAAAACCTAGGGTTTGACCAAATTTTTAAAAACATTAAATATCTAAGATAATAAGGTTGGATGTTTTAAGTAAAAAGAAAAAAATATTTTTAGGACTCCCAGAAGTAAATGAAATTCAACATTATGAAGGCAATTTGGTAAAACCAAGTGGTGGCAATAATTTATTGCCCCTAAATCCCTTTTTAATTTCAAATAAAAAGTCTTATTAAAAAAATGATAGAGATACTTTTAAAAAATTTTAAAAAATAAGAAAAGTTCTTCGAAAAAATACTGAGATCGAATAAGTTATAAATGAAGAAAACTTTTATAAAAATAGAACAGAATATAAAAAAATAAATGAATGTTATCTATTAAAACATAATGAAATTTCAATTTTAGTTCAGCTTTAAATATTTCTGCTTTTGGAACAGTTAGTACAACTTAAATATTTTTAGAAATTTTAAGGGATTTTTTTTATTTTACTTACAAGAAAATGTAAAAGAAGGATATTTTCAAATTTTGTTCCCTTGATATTATTTCAAAAAATTTTTTTAAGGCATATGGAAAAAATATCATAGAGAGGAAAAAAGAAATAAAAGAAATTTTAGAGTATCCCCCAAAAAAAGTAAGGAAAGAAGAACCCCTTTAGCCTTTTAAGAAATAAAACCAATTTTGATTTATATAAAAAATGGAGTAATACGACCAAATTTGGGTAGAATTAAAACAAGATGTTGGTTTTATTTTTCTTCGCTAATCACAACTGCTTCAGCCCACAACTTACCCTTCCTAGACAACGGTTACGCAACACTTCTTACAACTCGTCGGCGTGGGAGGTTCTTTAAAACTAACTCCGGGTACCTGGCGCCACCAACTTGACAATGACAACCGTAAACCCAAAGAAGGTCCTCAGATGTTCCTGA
>JAHBCN010010511.1:0-31514 GCA_019359885.1 Listronotus oregonensis | reverse complement strand
CTATTTAAAGAGCGTTAAGGGGGGGGCGCCATCTTGTAAAGATAAATTTTTTTAAATTTTCCCCCGTAACAACAGTCACGTGACAAGTATCGATAACCACAACTAACCAAAGCAAAAAAAAAAATAATACCCTGTACCTACAAAACTGCCAACTAAAGTCATAAAAAATTTCTATTTTTAAAATCAGCTCTTCTTGGAGGTTATAAATCTGCAATAAAATATGAGGGTTTCAATTAAAAAAAAAAGTCGATGACATCATATTTATCACACGTATATTTTTGTTTTATGTAAAAAGATGCCCAACACAAAATTATTACTTACGCGGAAATTTTAAATGTGTTTATTTGCTTTGCCAAATAATGAATGTGTTTATATATTATTATGTAAAAAATTTTTTCCCACTCTGTTCCACAAAATCCCCATATAAAACCACAAGTGTTTTATTTTTTTAAAATCGGTTTTTTTGGAGAAAAAACCTGAATAAAATATTCGTTATCTTTTAAAAAAAAATCGTCGATGACATCAATCTACCACATGAGTTACAGTATTTATATTTTATTCAGAAAATAAGCAATTTAAATTTAATTTTTTTTGCTTAAGAAAAGGATAAATTTGTTTCATAATTATATTATGTACACACTGTAATTTATTATGATATTACTTTTCCCATCTCTTTAAGATGGTACATAAATCGGGACATTTTTTTTTAAAAAAAACCGCTCTTTATAATTACCATGTTTGAATTTTTTTTATAATTAATTTAAATTACTATCCCAGCATTATAAAATTAAATTTGTTTGTCCCACAAATAAAGTAAATTTTGCCACCATGGGCGCTTTTTGTATAATCACCAAAGTCACACAGGTTCTCTATTTTAAAAGAAATATTAAAATTTTTTTTGAAAAAAAAATGCCAAAACAGAAACGGATAAAAAAAAATTTCAGTTTTGTTTACTTCCACTCAACAGGAACATTTTAACCTCGATTTTTTTAAGCCATCGCCACCCACGGTTGGGCCCGGTAAAAAATTTAAAGACGAACATGAATGTGGTTAAAGTACAAACACGCTTGTAAATCTCTTCATGCCGTCGTTTTATGTTGCCTGCTTTTAAAATATTCCCAAAAATTTTTTTATGTGAATTTTTGATGGGCAGAAGATGGAGTAAAGCGTTTTTTGGGTTTTTTACAGGCTATTCGATTTGAAAATATTCGAAACGTAAAAGATGAGAGTTGAATTTTTAAACCTCTTGGGAGAACCAAATGTTACTATTATTTCTATTAATGTAAAACCCCTTTCGGGACTTGATTTTAGTTGGAAAATAAACTTTCAGTATGAGTACTAAGAACTTTTTTTCCAACTGAAAAATTTTTAATAAGTCAAAAGCCGACGACTACCAAAATTTTTTTTTAATTTGTGCATATTTACTCAAAGGTCATAAAGATAAAAATTTTTCTCTTCGTTTACAAAAACTACTTAATCCTCCCTTTCCATTAAAAATGACAAAAAATTTCCTCATACCGCTGCGAAAATAACACTTATTTTCAATTGACTTTATTTTTTACCTTGACATAAAAAAAACAAAACAGTTGCGTTTCCTGAACATATCAATGCAATGTTTTCATCAATTTAATGACAATGTTTTTACCAGTAACAAAAAATTTTTTTTAAAACGTTTCCAAAGCATAAATTAATATTTTGTATATTATACAAAGCGGGTTTAAAAAATATTTTTCTCTTTCAAAACATAAGTTTCGACAGTTTATGATATTAAATATTTTCATTATTTCTGCAAAACTTTTTAGTTTTTTTTCGAAATTTCGAACCGGCTTCTCCGTCCCTCGTCCGTAAACATCTCCCATACTGTAAAAGTTTATTTTCGGACTAATAACGAAGCATCTATTACAGTATAACTACACGGTTCCCTATAATTTTCTTCATCGCTCCATGAATCTTTTCTTGTCAAATCTTAAAAAACGCATTAAAATAATGGCACTTACTTAAAAGACGTAATTTTTAAAAGTTTGGATAAGTCGTATGTTTTAGTGAATCCCAAAGAGTGAATTGTAATTAAATGTAATAAAATGTTAGTTTTATCAAGTTTTAACAATTTAACTGAGCAATTAAAATGGGTAGTCTATTATGGGGAACCCTGTACATAAATAAGACTACTTTGTCTCTATGAAAAAGAAAGAATAATTTGAAATTAGGTTTTGTATGCCCACATTACCCAACCAACAAACATTTTTTGGTGACTTGAAATAATTATTGGATTGGGGCACCACAAGTCTTATTTAGTTTAAAGCTTTTAAAATATAATCACGATTGCTATCGCAAAACGAGTCTCTCAATACTCATCCTTAACCTAGAGGCCTAAACACATAATATTTATAATATATTCATGAAAACAGCTCCTTAAAAAGCTCGGATTCTATTAGATCCAAAAAGTATTTCTCACCTTTAGATCTCTATACTTTGTAAATGTGTATCTGGAAACAGAACCCCTTTAAAATATTATGAAAAAGAGGGCTGTCCGCAATATTTATGTTTCCGCGCTTACAGAAATGCTGCCTCCACAGCCTGTGGAGGATCTGTCGCTCTTCTATAGGTATTTTTACTGCTTTTGCTAGTATAATTTCTCTACTGGCAGCTTTTGAGAGAACAATACAAAATACTACAGTTATGCTTCCCTTTACAGTCCAGCTTAAGGGGCTCCGAATTTCCCCCTTTGTTCGTTCCTATATCTCAAGAATGTCTAGACTGGAGAACTTGCTACCTGCAGAGGTTTTAATTTATTCTGCAAATCGCCAAACATGGAACTTAAATCAGTTTTTTTAAATATCATTAATCAAATTAAGAAAAAAAAGTATTTAGAATTACTAAAATTATAATAATGAAACTGTCTGCACAAGTGTAGGTTGGATTTTATGGTTTGCTTAATAATAAGTAAAGTAAACGGACGTATTTTATTAAAGAAAGCAGCAATTTCTAACATCATTTTGTGTTTTATATAAATTGCCTATTTAAACGTATATCGTTGTAGCGGACAGTAAAATCCGTAATACATTTGACGCAATTGGTCAGCGTTTTATTACAATCATCATAGTGATGGCTTTATATATTAATGGCGGCAGTAAACTTTACTGCCAATGTTGGGTATTAATATAAATGATGTATTTACTGCGCTTTACGAAATGTAAATAAAGTAAAAACATTCGCTTTGCAAAAATATAATATAAAAGATATGTATTAATATCTTTAGGACAGTCCACGGAGGATTCTATAAAGCCTAAGTAATAGGTACCGTAAGTGCAGAGTTTTCAGATGTTTAACCCTCCTTAAAATTCATTTTTGTAAGACACTCCGAATGAAGACCTATGGAAGGACTTACCGATGAATATAAAGGACTTCAATAGGGTGCAAATGAAAAACCCGACAGGCATACTGACAGGTCATTTTAGAAACAGACCCTATCCCAACAAGATAGGAAAAAGCGAAACAAATATATGTAGATGGTGTGAAGAGGAAAGAGAGGACGCCATAAATGTACTTAGAGATTGCCATTGCACATCAGAGGGAATTGTCTAGGAACCTAAATGACATATGATTCCTACCACTAACAGAACTCGCATCACTAGTGAGGAAATTGAGGCTCTGGTAAACAAAATGACAGAGCCAGATCGGTGCAAAAGAAATGCGTACATAAGAGATAGGACAGTGTTCCGAAACCTGTGTATGCTTAAGGTTTGGTGTAGAGCATAATGGGCTTAGGCCTCAGTGCTCAGGGCCCCAGCGAGGGAACTTATCATGCTAAGATACGGTACGAAGACACCCCGAATAGAAATATTAAAATGTCACATTTAAAAGTCCCTCAAGGATAACTTTAAAATAAAATTGTGAAGATTGAGACACCAGAACTTTAAGTTTTGAGTTTTTAAAATCATAAAAAATTGACCTCGTTCTAAAAAGCGCAATCCTGAATTTAATAGCACTTTGTATTTTTTTATATTTTGGCACACAAAATCATAGTCGCTGATAAATTGTGTTTTTTTTCTAATTAATACAATTAAAATTAGCTGTCCAATTTATTAATTTTTTAGTTTAAAATAACATGCAACATTAATAACAAATCACGAACGGCCGAGTGATGATCACGTTGTTAAATTTAGCAATAGACTTAGCAATTGTCAAAAGTTAACAACGGTTTAGAATGTTTAACAAAACGTCATTGTCAGTGTTATTCGATGATTTTAGTAGGCAACCTGTCAAAATCTGACATTTTGTTAAACATTTAAACCGTTGTTAACTTTTAACAATTGCTAAGTCCATTGCTAAATTTAACAACGCGATCATCACTCAGCCTGCACAAAGTTATGTATTTTTCTATGTATTGAAACTTTCTTAATGTTTAATAAATTTAATAAATAAATAAAAACTACTCTTTGCTATAACATAATTTTCTCACAACTTACCCTCTTCTTAATTATTTAATTATTCTTACATTTGGGGGTTAAAAAGACGTAATGTAGTGATTATGTTAGGAAGACTGTCATACAATATTTAAAAAAAGCCTTTAAAGAAAAATATAAATAAGAAAGTTAAATAACTCAAAAGCAGTTAAGGAAATTATAAAATTACTTTTTAAATAACTACCGAAATAAAATTCTTAGACTTTTACACACTACTATTTTTGGCTTGTTTTTTAAAACCCAAATTGTTGTGTTATCAAACGATGTCCCTAAGCAGCTGGTACCCGTTGATATCTTTATTTTATTTTACCAGAAGTAAGATATTTTTTTTGGGAAATACTTTTTTACATTTCCAAGTTAATAATTATTCTCTTGGGTTAAAAGTTATTTTTTACCTTTAATTACATACAAAGTAAACCACTTAAATAAAAAAAGCTTAATTAACTTCTTAAATTACTCTCGACGTAAATTTTTTTATATCTAACGAAGGCAGGTTTTTTGGCTTTAAAAATGCCTTTTTAATGTCTACATTGCGGTGCTTTAAAAAATTATTTCTTTAACATCTTTATTTATTTTTGTTAAAAATAGGGTAACTCTTTGGGTAATGCTGGTAAAATCATGTCGGATACACCATAAGTAGTTAGTAAGTACAGGGTGGCCGTCCATATTTTGACCCATTTTGATCGCGAATAACTTTTGAACAAATAAAGATATCAAGATGCGGTTTTCGCAAATATACTTACATTTCTTTAAAGTTTATTCTCGTATCTTTACCATTTTTATGTGACCTTCCATTAGCTCAAAAACAAAATGGCCGATTTTCCGATATAGGACAACTTTTTTTATTTTAAATGGAACACCCTGTATATGTTTCAATATTTTTAAAATTTAATCTTTCCCTTTAAAAAAATGTAACACAAGCTATGGTTATCTTAAAAAATAACGCATTTATTGACCTCCAAAGAATTGACTGTATGTCGAATAGGAATATTATTTTAAAAGGATTTTGAAAAGTCGCCTGTGGAAACAAAGTTATCTCGTTTCCATAACAGCAACAAGCCTCATTGTCAGCCATTGTTGGTCATTTTTGACAAGTTATTTTAATTAGTAAGCGCAAAATGTTCTCGTTAAGCGAAAAAGGAAAATGTGTTATAATGTTTGCCGAAACCAAATCAGTAAAAGAAACCCAGCGAAGATTTAGAAACATGTTTAATAAAGCTCCACCCACAAAAAATTCAATTAGAATCTGGTACAGAAAATTCTGGAGTACAGGATATTTAGCCCGTAAAAAGAAATTAGTAAACAATGAGAATTTGCTAAATAAAACGTTACAAATTCTGGAGATAACTCAGGAAGATCCAACATTGTCAACAAGAAAAATCTCAAGTTCAGTCCATATTCCTAAAACTACAGTACAAGAAATCATGAAAAAAGAACTTAAATTAAAGCCATACAAAATTCAAATGTTACAAGAAATAAAAGAAACTGATTTTCCACAAAGGGTGGAATTTTGTCAGAGAATTCAAAATTTAGTAAGGAACAATATACATTTTTTGGATAGACTAATAATGTCAGACGAAGCCACATTTCTCATCAACGGAAAAGTAAATAAGCATAACTGCAGGTTTTGGGCAACAGAAAATCCTCGACAATATAACGAACACGTTAGAGATTCGCCAAAAGTCACAGTCTGGTGTGGTATGTCAAAGCAAAAAATTTATGGGCCATTTTTTTTTCATGAACCAACTGTAACCTCTTGGACTTACGTTGATATGCTGGAAATATTTTTTTATCCCCAATTGAGAAGGCCTTATTTCCTGGCCACCTCGTTCACCAGATTTGACTGTTCCAGATTTTTTTCTGTGGGGATATGTGAAAGAGAAGTGTTATAGTCCACTTCCCCAAAATTTAGAGCAATTAAAAATTAATATCCGAAACATAATAGAAAATATTCCTGAAGAATTTTTAGTCAATAGTTTTAATAAGTTTTTTTCGAATTTAAATAAGTGCGTCGAAGTCGGCGGAAGGCATTTTCAACATTTACAGTAGTTTTTTAAAAAGTAATGTAACCTTATTATAACTATTATTTTGTGAATACCCTAAACCTTTGGCGATCCTTTTTTTTTTTTGTAACATATGGAGCAAATTTTAATTGTTAAATAATATTGTTGGTCGACATGCAGTCAATTTTTCGAAGGTCAATAAATACGTTGTTTTTTGAGATAACCATAGCTTGTGTTACATTTTTTTAAAGGGGAAAGATTAAATTTTAAAAATATAGAAACATATACAGGGTGTTCCATTTAAAATAACATAGTTGTCCTATAATGGAAAATCGGCCATTTTGTTTTTGAGCTAATGGAATGTCACAATAAAATCGTGAAGGTACGAGAATAAACTTTAAAGAAATATAAGTGCATCTGCAAAAACCGCATCTTGATACCTTTATTTGTTCCAAAGTTATTCTCGATTAAAATGGGTCAAAATATGGCCGGCCACCCTGTATAAGTATTAATCCCAAATAGTCACAAAACTAATAATTACAATTATTTAAACCATACTTTTACAGGTTTCCGTTGCATAATTTTTTTCATATAGTATTTTTTTTTAACTTCTTTGGGATTGCTTGCCCAACATTATTTTAGAAAATGGAACCACTTTGGTCCAGGTCCGGAGGTATAACAAACTAAGCTTGCTCAGCCCTTTTGACCCGTTTGAACTTGCAGATCGCCTGCACCGAAAAACCCAAAAAAATACTAATCGTTTCGGTGGCAAGTCGGCTACGTTTTCAAGATAAAATTAAAAGAAATAATAGAAATTTAAACTAAATGATTAGGAACATTTTGGACCAAAAAATTATAAAAATTTGACAGCTTTTTAAATTATTGACGTTGTAACTTTTGAAATTATTGACGTTGTGTCATTTATGACAATTTAAAAAGCAATCAGAATTTCCCAACCTTTTAATCCACAATGTTCCTATTTTTTTCTTTTAATTTTACTTTAACAGCGGTGGAAAACTTGCCACCGAAATGTAAATAAGTGTTTTTTTTTATTTTTTGCGTTTTTTTTTTTGTTGCAGCCTGCAAGTTCATAGGTTTTGATAGGGTTGAGCAGGCTCAGTTTCTTATACCCCGGGACCAGGACCGAAGTGGTCCTATTTTCTAAAAATTGAAAGGCGAGCAAACCCAAAGAAAATATACTGAAATATAAATACGCCGCAAAACAATAGAACCCACTAAATAATCTTTTTTTAGTCATTTGCAAATATAATACAAGTAGTTAATAGATTATTTTTAAAATACTGTCTTTATTAAGCAATAGAATATAAAAATTTGTCGTTTTACAAAATCTAAAGTACCAAGATGGAATTTAAACTTACTCTACAAACATTTCCTGCCTGATTCTGAAAAAAATAGCGGATGTATCCATCATATTGTTCTTCTGAAGGCACGGGGCACCGGTGTATTCTTCGGTCATCATTTTTTTGGAAAGTTTTGTGTGAAAATTACTAATCGATAGCTAACAACAATAACCACGTGGACGTATTTAAGAGAGCGCGTTATCGCGGTCCAAATATTCGAACTTAAAGAAAAATTTAAGGGACTGCTTGGCGCCGAGAGATCGTGATCAAGGTCGTACTGGATGGTTGGAACTGCGTTTTTTGTGGTATAAAATTAGGCCCATTTTTAGAGAAATATTGCAATTTCTGTTAATACTTTAACTGTTGGTTAAACATGATATATATTCTTTAGAAATAGTTGGTATACCGGGTGTTTCTCAGAGGTGGTTATATAATGGAATATTTTTATTTTTAAGGACATGGCACACATAACATGGGATTCTGACTCTCGAACGATTTTTTTTTAAATTTCAGTATTCTTTCGTAGATCAATAGAAACATCTTTTAAATAAACCATTTTTGTGCAAGCCTATAGGGTGGCCCAAAAAAATAACTAAAAAGTTGAAGCTGTTTATTTATTCCTATATAAAGAGTGAAATTTCGTCTAAATCCAACGGAATAATATTTTATATATTTATTTAGAGCTAAGATAATTTGATTTAATATTTGACATATACAGGGTGGTCCAGTATCGAATAAATAATATGAAGTATGCCAACTAAAATGTTAATTTCGTGTACTTGTATATATTTTCAGAATTTATACAGTTCTGACAGTTCATTAGGGTAAATTTAAGTTAAAATATTTTGGTTTACTGTCCCAAATATACAGGGATATTTAGAACTAAAGATTTTTTTTGGTTTGTTCCCACAAGATATTTTGGGACAAATAAAGAGGTACATAGTTTTAAAATCTGCATATTTTTCTGGCAATTTTTTAACAGAGATGTAATAAAATTAAGATACCCATAACTAAAATAATTTTATGTACACCTACAGGGTGAAGTATCTAGGAGGTTTCATTCACCATGTCTTCTGGATTTACCTATATTTTACCGCGCAAAAAGTTACTGGTGTGAAATTACTTATTTATAATTTAATATTGTTTATTAAATTATTTATTAATTAATATGATTTTTAGCTTAAAATTTCAAAAATGCAAAATTAGCTCTCTTTTTTGACTTGGAGCACAAGAAACTGACAAAAAAGTAAAAATTCTGAAAATTTATACAAATAATCATAAATTAACATTTTTATTACTTGGCACAAACATATTTATTTCTTTGATACATGAGCACCCTCTATGGATTGAATAGCACATCACTTTTTTTTAAATCTAAGCGATTACTAATCGGTAAGTAATCATTCCCAATCAGTAATTTGATAACATTGCTCCAGTTTATGAATTGCTGGAAGACCTTTTTGCACCTTTGTTTGGACTTCATGGGAATAATAGCAGAACATTCTGCGACCCAAGCATTCTCCAGATCAAAATCGTCACTTTCTTGCTGCATTTTATCTCACCCAAAATCGAATTGAACGAGCTTAAGTTGACAAATCTGTGACAAATTTGATACTTATAACAAATAATAAATTTCTGGTCATAGAAACTTAATATGCCAGCTGGGTATTTAAATAAGGTGTTTGACACACCTAACATTATATTTTGTGCATTTTTTATTGCACTATTCTAGGAAACACTCACTAACCTTAATAATAAATATACTATAAGGTCATGGATGATGGACTCGAAGGGCTCGGTAAAATAGATTAACTTGTTTGATTGACTAATAAATCTATTTTTCCATACAATTTGATATGAAATTAACAGTTTTAAGTAAGTAATGCCACTCTATATTAAAGTCTAACGAAATAAATATTTTAAAGGAAAATTGGCAAAAAATTTCAAATAGGGGTCATTGTATTGAGAACGTCATAACCTATAAATAAGAAATGTATTGCTGGTTCCATTTAAAATTTATAAGTATTGGTCATTTTCGGAAAGTTAAAAAGTCAATAAATCAAACAGTGCATATTTATGTCCAATATCGAGGTTTTATTTTTTTATCCTAAAAAAATAACCTGTTTTGGGAAAACAGCTCTAAGAAACTATTAATAAAAATATATTATTTATTAGTATTAAACTAGCTTAAAAACTACAATACTTACAAAAAATACAATATTCTTGCCAGTTTATTGCATACTTTTGCAATAATTTAGGTATTTACCTGAAACAAGAAATATATATTAACCCTATATACAGGATTATGTAATAATGAAATGTACTAGTTTTTATGCCATTTATTGTCAAATGGGACTTTTACAAATCAATTTTTAACATAACTTTGTAGTAGTTGTGATCGGGAATAAGGGATAAATATTTATTAGCTTTTACGCGCAGCAAAAAAACAAATAAAGAACATTATAAAAATTAAAAATATCACATTGCCAGCGTATGTTCACTTATCCTCTGGAAAACTACAACTGGAAGATACTTAATTAAATATTAAACGATATTTTAAAATATCTCAGGCAGTTAGAAAGTGTAGGTATGTATTTAAAAAAGGTAAAAACTAAAGATAAATAATTTCACTTTCTGTATACAGTTAATTTAAAATTTGACTTTGGCAGTAATTTTTGCTTCGATCAAGATAAAAAAATAACCAAAAAATAGTAATCACGTGATTTGCATTATTTGATAAGTTTTCTTTAAAAAAAAATTAAAAGTTCAGTTATTTTTAAAAATATAAAAACGTTGACCCCCTAAAAAATAAAACAAGAAGATTGTTAAAATATTTAAAGAGATTTTTAAAATACGTCTAGTAGTAAGATAAAAAGGTAATTGTCTCGAAAGTTGCCTCCTCTCCGATTTTGACCAAATTTGCGCTGATAACGAATCTGAAAAAATATTTTTTCGGCAACGTTTCGTTTTCGAGATATTCATCATCAAAGTTGAAAATCAAACTAACCTTATTTACACTATTCCTCCTTCTTTTTGCACATAATTCTTGATTTTTACACTAAATTGGCACATAATATTTGAAAAACACCTTTTAAAAACTTGTTTTTATATCTATTTTACACCTTTTTTCCATTTAATTGCAAACCTCCACTTTCACACGTCGGATCGTGGCTGCAACCATGTATACACTAGAGAATCATGACCGCCCTGCTTAAGAGTGAAGCTTCGCAATTTAATGGAAAAAAGGTGTAAAATAAATAAAAATATAAGGTTTTAAAGGGTGTTTATCAAAATATAGTGTGCCACTTTATATAAAAATCAAGAATTGTGTACAAAAAGAAGGGGGAATATAGTGAAAATGAGGTTAGTTTGATTTTCAAAGTTGATGATGAATATCTCGAAAACGAAACGTTGCAGAAAAAATATTTTTTCAGATTCGTAATCAGCGCCCCAAAAAACCCCCGTATACCAAATTTGGTCAAAATCGGAGAGGAGGCAACTTTCGACACAATTACCGATAAAAATTTAAAATATATGTAAAAAGTTAAAAATTTGCAAGAAATAATTTTACATTTCATATATATTTATTTTGTTTTTTATTTATTACCTTTAAAAATGCAATTTAATTTTTAATATAAATGTTGACATACAGCTCCAAAAATTTAAAATATATCGTTTTTAAACACAAAATAATTTAAAAACTAAATATAAAGGATAAAACTTTATCAGAAAACAGAATTTTAGGACCTTTGTCAATTTTTTTACTACCTTAACCTCCTTTCGGGCTCCATAAATTTTGCTATAAAGAAGTCGACCATAATATATTATATCAAGTCAACTTTAATGTGCGTGCCGACACACATTTTATTATCTCTACTGCGGAAGTCCGAATACTTTTTTACTTTTTTATCGAGTTTCTTTATCTAATTTCTTGAGAGAGTGGTATATAATATTCCCCTATTTTCAGTATAAAAATGTAACAATTTGAGAACATTAACTCGGAGATATCGATAGTAATATAGGGTGTTTTGGTGATAAAGTACAATATATATTTCTTTTTATAGTTATTTTGTGGAAATAAAAAACAAATATTGCACAGAATTCTCTGTGCAATTGGATCTTTGTCTTGACCAAGACATGTTTTTAAAATGTTTAATAATTCTGGACATTGAAACTTTTCCCTATATTCCAAGAAACACCAGGCTTATTTACATACAGTGTGTCCCAAATTGGTGGGGAATGTATGGGGATCTTGGAAACCACGATAGATAGAAAATCGGTTAAATGGGGAAAGTTTTGGACAATTATGTTAGTAAGCTAATCCCGTTTACTACATGATTCTATCTATTCAGGTTTTTGAGAAATTTTGAAAAAACCTGAAACATGCATTTTCGAAAATCGGCCATATTTTTTTTTAAAGTGAAAATTTTTCAAATCTGTAAAAACTTCTTTAAAGCAACTTTTTTTGTAGAATATGACCAAGTAGTCAATTTTTATTTTCTACGTTTCGGCTTTTCAGAATCATCATCAGCTTTATTTTTTCATATGGACGCCATATTGGATTTTTACGCAGCCAAATAGTGCTTTTTATTCTGATTTCAACAATGTATAACATGTTATAATTTATGAGTTTATAACCTCATTTATTTCAAAAAACAAATATTTTCTCAGTTGGCCTTGATTCCGGCGAACGTCATTTTTTTTGTAAACAATAAAATATTAGTAATTGGCATAATAGATAAGCTGAAGAGATATTTTACGAAAATGGGAACATAGCTATAACGTTAATACCGTGTTACAACAAAATGTAATGGCGCCCATATGAAAAAGTAAAGTTGATGAATCATCATCAACTTTACTTTTCATATGAGCCCATATTATTTGTCGCAGCCAAATAGTGCTTTTTATTCTTATTTCAACAATGTATAACATGTTATAGTTTAGGAGTTTATAACCTCATCCACTTCAAAAAACAAATATTTTCTCAGTTGGCCTTGATTCCGGCGAATGTCATCTAGCGTCATTATCAAGTTAGCTCGGGTACGTTATTAAACATTTTTAACTTTGTAAAATGATTAATTATTTGAAGAAAAACTTGATATTTTGCAACGTTATTTCCAAAGCAATAGAAATGTTAATAAAGCTGCGCAAACGTATTTCGACAATTTCCCTGAAAGGCAACATCCTAAACTAACATACTTTCAAAAACTGGTTACAAATTTGCTTAAATTCGTAAGTTTTAAAAAACCACGACTTAGGAAGTACGTTAAAGAAAATCGACAACGAGATGCTACAGTTAACCAACAATTTAAAGAAAATCCAACATCTTCAGCCAGGGATGTTGGATAGAGAATTCCACTCACCTAAGTTAACCATTCATAGGGTAATTAGGACTATTTAAAAAATATCGTTAATATGTTGAGAAATATGGACAACATTTTGAATTTAGGTCGTTATCTTACATCTTCATTTTAGTAGGAATATTAGTTTAGCCACTTTTCATTGTTTTTGTTTTCACTTGTTTCAATTAACTTGTTAGGTGTAGTTTTGTTGTAACACGGTATTAACGTTATAGCTATGTTCGCGAAACCCATTTCTGTAAAATATCTGTTTAGCTTATCTATTTTGCTAATTACTAATATTTTATTGTTTACAAAAAAAATACGTTCGCCGGAATCAAGGCCAACTGAGAAAATATTTGTTTTTTAAAATAAATGAGGTTATAAACTCTTAAATTATAACATGTTATACATTGTTGAAATCAGAATAAAAAGCACTATTTGGCTGCGTAAAAATCCAATATGGCGTCCATATGAAAAAATAAAGTTGATGATGATTCTAAAAAGCCGAAACGTAGAAAATAAAAATTGACTACTTGGTCATATTCTACAAAAAAGTTGCTTTGAAGAAGTTTTTACAGATTTGAAAAATTTTCACTTATAAAAAAATATGGCCGATTTTCGAAAATGCATGTTTCAGGTTTTTCAAAATTTCTTAAAAACCTGAATAGATAGAACCATGTAGTAAACGGAATTAGCTTACTAACATAATTGTCCAAAACTTTCCCCATTTAACCGATTTTCTATCTATCGTGGTTTTCAAGATCCCCATACATTCCCCACCAATTTGGGACACACTGTATATAAGGACCCAGCTGCAAAATGCATGCACTTGAATATCTCAGGGATGCTCCTGGAACAGCTATTTCAACTTGGAATATCAGGTAAATCTTAAAAAAAAGCACATTTGCGTAGCTTTCTTGAGCCCTCTGGTGAGTTTTCGAAAAACTTATTTTTACTATTATTACTGTCACGCTGATTAAAGTTGTCACGGAATGACAAAAAGTATACAGAGGTGAAAAACTTTTACAGAGCCACAAGTAAAGAGTTTATCTGCCTTGAGGACAATCTGATGGTGAGTAAATGAAGTTGTTTATTTGCATTGTATACTTACAAGAAGACGACACGGCCTTGGAGTCGGCGATTTGGCCTAATTTTTTGTGGCTATAGAGTGCTCTTAGTACGTATATTACAATATTAAAAAATTAAGGCGCGCTGTTGAGAAAATTCGACAAAAAAAAATACATTTTTTTGTATAGCATATATACTTAAAATGTAATATCGCTGTTGAACCGCTGCGTGGCTCAGGCAGCAGCGTTTGAAACTTTTAACCCGAAGGTTCCGGGTTTGATTTTCTCCATGCCTTTTATTAAATAAATAACTATTTTAAATGTTATTAATCTTTACAATACTTTTCAAATTTATTTATTTTAATTTTGTAATTAAATAATTCTAACATTAGTTTAATATATAAAAATTATGCTCAGCGACTGCGAAAACCTATAAGGAATATATTTGCATGGTTTTATCTCATTTTTTGTTGAAACAATGTATAATTGTTTAATTGTTTAGAAAGTTATGAATTCTTCATTACTTCAAGCTGTGAGCTGGAAGATCGCAATTACAAGTTACTTTTTGCTTATCTATATCGGGCTAACTTTGAGCCCCAAATGGACCAACTTGCAACATAAAATTGTTAATAACAATTGACCATCAACTTCCTAGGTTGTATGAACTCGAAAATCAAGATCAGAAAAGTATAGAATTACTTGAGATCTCAAAAATTTATGAAATACAAGCAGCGCCGTACGTATTGGCGTTCCCTGCCTCCTCACTAGCTACGAGCCTGGTCACAACTCAGGGATACATCATGTTGTTCCTTTATCGCACTTGTAAAGTCCACTGCAAGGGGGTTAAGGTTCTTTTTCCCGTTACTTCTGCTTTTAAGGGAAATTAAACATTTTTCCATGTTTAAGGCTGGTTTTCACCCCCTTTCCGACACCCCTAAGCAAGAATTTTGGTATTTTCGGTTTATGAGTACCAAACACTACATCTGTACCAAATATCATCAACTTTGGAGTCGGTTAGAGGTAGGGAGGTATTTTTGCCTCTAACGACTGGAATATACTAAAACCAAGAAATCCTGTATTATCTACAACATTCTTTGCTGTTTAAAATAAATTATTTTTTAATAATCTTAACAAAGCAGTATCTTATTCAAAACGTTGCCTAATTTTTAAGACAGTTTTTTTTATTTCTATCATCTGCTATCAAAGAAAATGATTAATTCTGCACACTATTTGAGTCTTATTAATTTCAGGTAGCTGATGCCGCAATTTGATATATAAAAAAAACATTACCACCAGAAATTTTCAAAAATAAAGTGTAAGCCAATGTTTCACTTTTATAATAGCCCATGACACTTTCAACAAAAATCAGCTACAGGCGCCGGTTTTTTAATACCTGTACGCCTTTTTATGAATACAACTGTTCTTCCCAAAATATGAAAGAAAGTTCATATAAACATGCGTCGAAGAATGCACCGTATGCTGGTTAGAGCCCCCTTCGCGTGAAACTAAACACCCATGGCCCCCGTCGATTAGGCATTGTGATTATTGCGACGTTGATACCATTTTCGGGCCATAGTTTTATATTTAAATTTAAAATGCTTGTAAATCTTTTATGTCGCCTAAAAAATATTTGGCAAAAGTGTAATTTATGTTTAAGGAGTTAATTTTTGTCAATAAAAAATATGTGCCAGCTCTGAAAAGGTATTTGTATCCATCCACAATAATTACCATTTTTTATTGTTAAACTTTTTAAAACAGACCATGCTCTAAGGCGCGGAAAAATTATCATCACTAGAAAGCTACTCAGATTATCCATCTCAACCTTCGAGCATATACTTCTAGAGGCAGTCTTGCAACTTGATCGTGCGAACAATGTGCGTAAGAAAAAAAAACAATAGGACTATAATATTTTTCTTTTGCTCCACGTGCTGATTAGTCGGAGGGGAATGGTAAATACCTTGCCGACCAATCAGCATGCCGAGCGGGGTATATACTCCTAAAATAAAAGTATAACTTTTCTCTCTTGCTCTACGTGCTGATAAGTCAGTTTATTTTTTTTAGTATTTTGTCTACTTTAGAGATAATACTATCTAAATGTTAAGGCAACATTTTATAAGTCAGGTTCGGGTAGAAATGTCGACACTTTGGATTTTAGGAACTACTTAGAATGTTAGATCAATATTTTTTGTTACTACGTTTTTAATAAAAAGTATAGTAGAGTAGAAAATGTTGAATAAAAGGTTATTTAATTAAAGTTTTGCTTGTCCTGTTAAAAGTAAAAATCAAAACAGTGACCATTTCATCACTGAATTTATTAATAAAATGTAATAGGCATGAGTTATGTAAAAAAACCTGTTAAAAAACAAATTTAAAGAAGCTCTGAGTCAGTCATCTGAGCTATTTATCGTATCGCTTGTTTTTAAAGAAAATATATAAAATGGCTTTGTTAGAGTGCCAAACCTATTTTTTTATATTCTGTGCGAGGTAATTATTTTTTTTTCATGGATTTAATTGATTTTTAAAGCAAAACTTTGAATTTAATTATTTATTGTCATTCAGTTGCCTTAAAATGTGCTACGTTGTTAAGTTTTCCCATTTTTTATTCTTTGTTAAACTTAACCCATTGTTAAGTCCATTGCTAACTTTAATAATGCGATCGTCACTCGGCTGTTAATATAATAAAATAAGACGACAACTATTTTCTTTCCGACCCAATATAACTTTATTTTTTCGGGAGAGGTAAAAAAGAACCAAACATCCAACTCACTTGTCTCAACACGCATATAAAAGTGTCCCAAATAAAATGTTGGGGTTGAGTTTTACACACAAGAAAGATATAAAGTTAACTGCCTGGGTACCAAACGGTTTTATTGTAATTGCCCAAGTCAAGATATAATGCCATTAAATTTCTTACAGTAAAACTTAATTAAAAAACGGGTGACAAATGTCGGGTATAAAAACTTTCGCCATCTGGAATTAGGATATAAAAATGGCGATTTGCGAAATTGTGTGATATTGTTAAAAAAGTTAGTGCTTTTTATAAAAAAAAGCTGTCAGACGGTTGTAAACTTAAAGTTATTGATCGTTATATAATAGGGAAAATGGTTTTATTAAAGTTAAGTTTAAAATGTAACAAGCTAAAAGTAAAAAGAATCTTTCTCGAAAAATAAGTAGGTACTTATATTAAAATGCCTTTTTATAATGCCGTGTAAAAAGGCATATTAAAGATTAGGTCCTGTTACGTAGTTTAAGTAAATATTTGTTCCTGTAACGGATTGATTTATTAAAAAAATATTCTTTAAGATACTCGCAGACACTCGATTGACCCTTCCAAACTTGCAGATTACGTGCAAAATAACTTTAAAAAACCGTTAAACAATTAAAACTCTACCAACGTATTAGTAACAAATTGGTTACCGTATTTAAAGTTAAAATAAGCTGAAGAATATGTTTGAAGTTAAAAAAATATTGTAAATTAAAATTATTTTAATAGTGATTATTTACAGTTTTGTGGATTTATTATAATACTGGAACTTTATTGTTTTCTTTCAAGAAATATATAACTTAGGGAAATTTGACAGAAAAATACTGGATATTTTTTGTCGTATATTTCTAATTAAGAACCCTATAAACAGCGTTTGTCGATTTTTTTAAAGGTAATGTGATGGGCCACTAATGTCAGCGTCTTTTGATTGAGTGTGTCTATCACCATTCGTTGGCCCGATATTAATCCTTAGTTAATGGTTCGACAGAAAAAAGACAATGATATATCCACAGTGGCCTATTAATTTAACTCAGTTACAAATCCAACGTTATTAAGCATTGGCCCACTGCATTTATTCGTTACTCAGCATACGTTAGATCGTGTTTGTTCTCTTTTTTGGCCCTTTGCCTAATCACCGACAACTAAAAGTGAAGCGTGCCATCATAACCTTACCTTTTCAAAAGCTTGGTAATTTTTGTGAATGATTAGGGATGACGTGATCGGAAAGTTTGTACCGTTTTTCGGCAGTTTGTGTTTTTTTGGTGTTTTGGCAAATGAAAAGTATATTTTGGTGATATTTTATAGTTTTTAGAATCTTTGTTATTATTATATTTTGTATTATTATTGGCTGTTATGTTAATTTTGACTTTGTTTCGTATTTTTGTAGTTAGACATTTTAAATTCATCTGCACACCAAATTGTTTTAAGTGCCTCGTTTGTCTTGTTGTGCTTAAGGGAATATATTATAGTTTTTCATGTATTCATGTTTTTTTTTTATAAAAATCAAAATGTTTACATTTTTATTTCATTTGGTTTTCCAGTGGTGTTCCAACAGTAAGCCTAAATGAAAAACGGTAAATATTAGTTACTATTTAGCTAATATCCCAATAATTTTCCAACAGTGGCCCTAAATGAAACATCAGTAAATATTAGTTACTATAACGTTAACACCCCAATGGTTTTTCAACAGTGGGCCTCCAAAAATATATCATAGGGCCAATATGTAGAAGTATTGGCAAACTGACTGATAAGTGTCGATGAGCCGGTGTGCCAAACGCAATAAGGGCCGATGTTGGCACCAACATATATTGTGTCAATGAGCAGTTGAATAATTAAATGAAAAAGTATATTGGGCCATTGATTTTCCATTATTCAATGTTTATAGGAAAATTAAAAATTAAAATTAATATGTATATAATTAGTGACTAGGTTATCAATAAGAAGTGTTATGGTAAAAACTTTTTTGTATTGGCAGAAAGCGGAGTGTATGGTGGTGGCCGCTGAATCGAATGCAGCGCTCGCTGTGGTCAAATTTTTGTTAAATCATGCTTAATTTAAAAACAATTAGATAAAAATAATAAATATGGTGCATAATAGTTGTTGTGTAATTGAATGTTAGAATACTGGCAGAAGTAGTGGAAACTGCAAATATTATATTATTCCAACTGCTAGTTGGAATTTAGAAAAAAGGACAAAATGGATAAATGCACGCTGCCAAGAGGTGTTTAATTCAAATTTTCCGCTTAGCCGAACGATTTTTAAGTTTCGGGCTTAGCCGAACAACTTTCTAATTTGACGTAACAAGAAAAAAAACTCACTTGTTTCTTGCCGTTTGTTCATATCTTTTATTGAAGTTTTTTTAAAACATTTGCGAGTTTTAAAAAGAAAAAGGTTCTTTTTTATAGACTAAGTAATCAAGGAGTGTCTGTACAACTGACTTTACTGTCTGTGTAGTCTTCGGTGATTGTAAAGAGAGAATGGCTATAAAGCCTTCAAGTAAGTAAAGTATATATTAGTGTTAAGTATATTGGAAAAGCCCCAAACTTGTAAATTTGTCAGATGATTTTTTACTGATCGGGTCAATTGCAGATTTTTGTCGAAGCACACTAGTTTTTGAGTAATGACGCCCCACTGACCTAACCTGAAAATTGCATAAACATAGCTGAAATTCTGCCGATTTTCACTTAGGAGATTTAACCAGAAGTTATTCTGATATTTGTAATGTTATCCAATAGTGATTTACAGTACTGACCATTAATTGTTATTGCTTTTTGTTCACTAGTTTGTAAGAAAATAGCTTAAAAATAAATATTTGAAAAATGTATTTAAAATTGAAAATAAAAGTTTAACACAATAAAGAATGATAATTAACGTCAGTGTCATAATGTTTACAACAACAAAACAACAATCGCTGGCAACGGCAAAGCTAACTTGATTTATTTCAATAATAATTTTTCAAGATGCAATTTGGGTACATAAGACATTTTTTTAATTAATGATTTCTCCCAAACGGTGTTTTACGGCAAAAATGAAAGAGGGATTTTTGTTTATAAATTGATTGATAATTATTATAAACCATAATTTTTTCCCAAGTCAATGGCGTAGTATTTTTTTGTAAAATTGTTTTGAAAATTCGTCATAGTTACGCCACTGGTTGAAAAAAATAAATGAACATCTGAAAAGTGTGTTTTATGCCATATACCTGTGCCAAAATTCAGTTCAATATCTCAAAACCGTCTTTGAAAAATGTATTAAAAGTGAAAATAAAATAAAACTTTAACACCACATATATATATATATATATATATATATATATATATATATATATATATATATATATATATATATATATATATATATATATATATATATATATATATATATATATATATATATATATATATATATATATATATATATATATATATATATATATATATATATATATATATATATATATATATATATATATATATATATATATATATATATATATATATATATATATATATATATATATATATATATATATATATATATATATATATATATATATATATATATATATATATATATATCAGGGTGTTACTTAATGGTATGTCATAATTTGAAGGAGGCATTCCTGGATCGATTTTAAGTCGAAAAGTTCTATAAACGTGGGCCCTAAAATGCTTAGTTATTAAGATACAGGGTGTTAAAGTTTTATTTTATTTTCACTTTTTAATACATTTTTCAAAGAGTTTGAGATATTAACTGAATTTTGGCACAGGTTATTATGGCATAAAAACACACTTTTCAGATGTTCATTTAATTTTTTGCAACCAGTGGCGTAGCATGACGAATTATCAAAACAATTTTACAAAAAAATACTACGCCATTGACTTGGGAAAAATTATGGTTTTATAATAATTATCAATCAATTATAAACAAAAATCCCTCTTTCATTTTTGCCGTAAAACTTACCGTTTGGAAGAAATCATTAATTAAAAATGTCTTATGTACCCAAATTGCATCTTGAAAAATTATTATTGAAATAAATCAAGTTAGCTTTGCTCGTTGCCAGCGATTGTTGTTTTGTTGTTGTAAACATTATGACACTGACGTTACTTATCATTCTTGATTGTGTTAAACTTTTATTTTCAATTTTAAGTTCATTTTCAAATATTTATTTTAAGCTATTTTCTTTCAAACTAGTGAACAAAAAGCAATAACAATTAAATACAATACATACATAATTTACAAAAATGTTGGAAATGACCACCTCTCGCCTCTATGCAGGCTTCTGCTCTTCTCATTGAATTACGAACCCTTTCAAAAATTCCATGCGTGTTTCGGATAGTTTCACATCCGTCAATAATTCTATTTCTGAGTTCTTCTAATGTCACAATTGGTGTATGATAAACTAATGTTTTTAGGTGTCCCCACAAATAAAAATCTAGGCTGTTCAGGTCAGGCGATCTAGGTGGCCAAAATTGTGGTCCTCCACGGCCTATCCAATGATTTTGGTAGGCTCTATTTAAATGCTCACGAGCCAATATGCTAAAGTGGGCGGGAGCGCCATCATGCATAAACCAAAGTTGTTGCCGTAACTGAAGAGGAACATTTTCAAGAAGCAAAGGCAATTTTGGAGAAAATTACAATAATCCTGTCCGTTAAGGCGTCCTGGTAAAAAAATGGTCCAATTAAATGGTCAGATACGATACCGATCCAAACGTTCAGTGAAAATTGTTCCTGAAAATGTGTCTCTGTAATCGCATGAGGGTTTTCCTGGGCCCAGTAATGATTGTTATGGAAATTGGTTATTGCATTTCTTGAAAAATTTGCTTCGTCCGTAAACAATATTTTGGCATCAAAATGAGGATTTTCTGTTACTTTTTGGAGATACCATCTACAAAATTGCGTACGTGGTTCATAATCTCTAGGAAGCAATGCCTGAACCCTTTGTATGTGAAAAGGATATAACAAAAAATCTCTTAAAATCTCCCATACCGCCTTGTAGCAGATGTTTAATGCCATACCTATTTTTCGCGTACTTGTGGTTGGATCCTCTTCGACTGCATGCAGGACAGCCTCCTCCACTGCCGGTGTTCTAACTGTACGGGGCCTTCCTCGGAAATATTAGCTTTAAAACTGCAGATTCAGTCAGACGACGATGAATGTTTATAAATATTCGTCTATCTGGGAGAGCGCGATTAGGATACCTTTCTTGATACAAACGCCGCGCCTCCACAGCATTACCATTAGCTAGACCATAAAGGAAATGCATTTGTGTCATTTCCAAATTAGAATAATTTATCATTTTTTTTAACTAGCAAAATGCACGTTTTAAGATCGAAGGAGAAATAAATACAAACTGTCAAGAATGATAATTAATATAACGTCAGTGTCATAATGTTTATAACAACAAAACAACAATCGCTGGCAACGAGCAAAGCTAACTTGATTTATTTCAATAATAATTTTTCAAGATGCAATTTGGGTACATAAGACATTTTTTTAATTAACGATTTCTCCCAAACGGTAAGTTTTACGGCAAAAATGAAAGAGGGATTTTTTGTTTATAATTGATTGATAATTATTATAAAAAACCCTAATTTTTTTCCCAAGTCAATGGCGTAGTATTTTTTTTGTAAAATTATTTTGAAAATTCGTCATAGCTACGCCACTGGTTGCAAAAAAAATTAAATGAACATCTGAAAGTGTCTTTTTATGCCATAATATCCTGTGCCAAAATTCAGTTCAATATCTCAAACCGTCTTTGAAAAATGTATTAAAAAGTGAAAATAAAATAAAACTTTAACACCCTGTATCTTAATAACTAAGCATTTTAGGGCCCACGTTTATATGAACTTTTCGACTTAAAATCGATCCAGGAATGCCTCCTTCAAATTATGACATACCATTAAGTAACACCTGTATATATATATATATATATATATATATATATATATATATATATATATATATATATATATATATATATATATATATATATATATATATATATATATATATATATATATATATATATATATATATATATATATATATATATATATATATATATATATATATATATATATATATATATATATATATATATATATATATTATATATATATATATATATATATATATATATATATATATATATATATATATATATATATATATATATATATATATATATATATATATATATATATATATATATATATATATATATATATATATATATATATATATATATATATATATATATATATATATATATATATATATATATATATATATATATATATATATATATATATATATATATATATAATTTTATCTATTGATATATATCTTTCGAACCCTAATGTTTATTTGCGAAGAATAAAATAATAAATAATCTTACACCTGTCCCAAGGCTTTCAAGCATGATTTTAGGCAACCGTCAGATGTAGTTTTCATCGCACACCGTGCCAATAGCCCCATTACACACCTTTTGTCAAAATTCATTAACAGTTAGATATTCATTAAAATAAATGGATTATAAGAAATAATTTTTGTAAACACAATAGTTTAAACTAACGAGCTGTAAGTCCTGATTATAACATTAATTTTAAGTCTGAACAATAAATCTTAATGCCATTTTGCTTTAACTTTTAAAATAAGAATACCTAATTAGTGTTTTTTTAATTTTATAATAACTACCGTGTATCTTATCAATTTAAGTAAAATTTTGTAAACTGTCGTTTCAGATCATGCAGACCATAATTCCAAAACACTATAGGTGTGGTTAAATTTTATTTTTAGCACCCTCGTCCATACAAAAATTTATGTAACTTAAAAATATTATATTTGACCATTAAAATATGTCTATTTGCGTCTGCGCAAAACAAACATGTCATTTTATTTTTATGTCAATCAAAACTTACAACCTAACTTCTTAGTCTGTTGAAGAAAGTGTTTTTTGGTTTATAAAATACAAAATCAAAAAACACGTAAACTACCAGCTGATTATTATTTGAGCTATTAATTGAAAATACTTCAAAAGTCAAAAAATTCGGTGTCAATTGCCAGCTGATTTCTCAAGCATGTGGATTACCGATCATATAATTTGATTTAATTCTAAAAGATAAAAGTTGGCCATCTTTTAAATTAAATGTTAAATTCGGTCATTTGTATGAACAACTCCATATGAAACGTTGATTTAACTTTTTAAATTAAGTAAAATAAAATGCTTAATTAAATTAAATTTTTGTTTAAACCCACCTTATTTCTTAATTTAAAAATTATTTTTTCATTTTTCCTATTCGGCCACCTATTCTGAACACGCTGTGTACTAAATAGGCAGCAATTTACCAAAATTGAACTGCTCTTGAACAGCATGTAATAAAAATGGGCTCTTTTAAATACTTTATGGATTTTAACAGCAACAGACAAATTCTACAAAACATGTTACCAAGAAAAAACTTTATAAGATAAATCGTCACACTCGAGTGAGTTTTGTGTAAAAAAGAGTAGCGGGGAAATCTTAACTACTCGACCGTCACGACACTGTTCACCACTGTCCTTTTTACCCATAGGCACCTCAAGAATCCCTCTTGACGCTCTTGAATGCTCACAAGTCCGCATTTCCGGTTATTAGGCACTAGTTGTTGGGGACGGACGGATGTAGTTGCAGTTTGGGTCTTTGGGGAGTTCAGATGTTGCCAGATTTATAATACATGAAAGGTGAAAGCAGTATACTGTGCGAATATTTAACATTTTTTTATGTTAACTATTAATTGGTATAAACAGGGAATCAAAATTAAATTTTTAACATAACGTATGTACAGGGTGGCCAACTAAGAATGCGAGGTACTGTATCTGGGAACCTATCCATCGTAGAGGCTTGCGGCAAAAAAAGCTATTACTAAAACGGCCAAGAGAAAAACTTGAATTTTTTTTTAATTTCCAAAATGGCCGCTAGGGGGCGTATGGTACGTTCCACAATAATTAATTGATTTCTCGTTTTACCTGCTACTGTTAGTCTTCCCAATCGCTGTGTTCGTACGTCGTTGTCATGTTTGGGCCCAGTAGGATCTTTTGGAACATGCGCTAGAGTTGCTGGTTATCGGCAACTCTTGTTGTCACCGTATGGAACGAGATCCGAAGCTAAGACGAACACAAGGCTTAACTCGAGGTGTTAGCATACCGTGCTGATGAGTTAATGACGTCCTGTGCCTTAAACAGGTGTCTCGAGCGGTGCCTCTGAGATACAGGGCGACCTCTCAGAGTATCTAGCCTTACTGCGATAATGCGGGGCTCTGCCGTGGAGGACTATTACTTTCCTAGCTCCAAACACAAAGCGGACAGAACCGCTTTTATAGGAAAAAAGTGACAAAGGTGCGCTGACCGAAACGGATAAATCCGTTTCGAGAGGTGCCACCCAAGGTCACAAGCAGACAAAGGTGCGCCGACCGAAACGGGTGAATCCGTTTTGAAAGGTGCTCCTGAAATCACAGGCGCCTGTTCACGAGGAAGGGCTAATCCATCCCGAACAAACAGGTGCTTAGGAAGGGCTCCCTGAATTCAAACAGAAGGCGTACAGACCCACTTTTTGTGGGGAAAAGGGTTCCTTGGCTTTTAACAGAAAACGGATAGAACAGTTTTCATAGGAAACGGCCGGAGAACCGGCCTCAGAAGGAACATCTGCTTCCTGTAACAAGGACATGGTAGCTACCCACGTCACTATACCGGAAGAGGAGGGCATGACGGATCTAATCGCCTGCTCGTCATACTATCCAGGAGACAGGGACACCAGAACACATATTGTGCTTGTGTCCGGTAGCAACACGAGTAAGAGGAGTTGTAAGAACTCTCTCCCAATTTGATTTCGGATTCATTGGAAGTCCGATCCTATTCGGAGAAATATAGAAAGGTGTAAGCCACAATAGACCGAGCGATCGCGGTGGAGGGCGTAAAAAGTCCACTCACTTCAAACCTACGTACCTATCCACTGTTAGTCTTAAAACTCAATATACTTTGGGTACCCGCATGTAGGTCCGGACTTAAAATTTTCTTTATTTAATATTGTACCTACTTTTTTGTATATTATGTAGGTGATAAGCAAATTCTTGTCTTAGGTTATCAGTCGTTTGGAGTTTGTCAAGGTATTTTCGTGTGTGTTATTAAGCATCCAAAATAGCTAACTTAAACTATTAATATTAGTAGGTAATCAGGACCTGTACCCTTTCAAAAGGCGCGGTGCCTATACAATAGATATTTGTCGGGCAACCTATTTATGGTTTGGTTTTCCATTGAGGGTTGTAATTTAAATTTTAATGCGATCAAGAAATCAAAAAATTATTAAATAAAATAAGGTTCAGATTATCCTTGACTTCAAAAATCAGTTTTTTTTGTTAGGTTAAAATTGCGGAAATATATTTTCCAGGTTTTTCTCTTGGCTGTTTCAGTAATAATTTTTTTTGCCGCAAGCCTTTACGATGGATAGGTTCCCAGATACAGTACCTTGCATCCTTAGTTGGCCACCCTGTACAGGGTGGTGCCAATTCGATGGACTTTCAAGGTATTGAAAAAATACCAGAGATAGATCAAATCTAATAGCACATTCGCAAGTCCGATACACAAAACACTCACAACGTGAAAAACTGATCGCAGATAAAAGTAAAAGGCTTTTGCGGCCATTGTCTAATGTTGTAATGGTTTTTGGGCTGTTAGGCCTGTCAACCAGAAAGCAACTTCTGAAGATGCCAACCGCTCGTGTTGGCGAAACTTCAAGTCAACCAGACAATTGACGCCGTCCAAACAGCCCAAAAACCATTGAAATAATAGGCAAGTTTGTTTGGACTTTTACGTAGAATTCAGTAGCGTTTATCAATTAGGATTAAAAAGATTTAATGCAATGTCCACGCAGCAGTGATATCAAATATTGGATAAAATTCATGTTTGCTTGTTGTATTCTAAACCTGGTATTATGTAAGTAACTAAAAAAGCTTATAATAAGAAGAACAATAACACCAGAATATATAAGCCAATAGTTAAGCCAAAGCGTAACAAAAACAAAAAATTGCAGGTAATATTGACCTGAGTAATGAAATAAGTTGTCAAAATCTGGCAATATCGCATACTTTATCAGAGAGTATCAGTTAAAGGACATCGTTAATTCTCAGGGATTTCTAGCCCACCAAAACCACCCTTTTCGATGTAACGTGACCCGATATAAACTTAGATATAGAAAAACCGAGTGGGAGACCTGAAATGACTTGACACGCACATAAAAGTATCCCGACACGATGTAAGAGTCCCAGTTTACATACGAGACAGACATAAAGTTGATTATTCGGAGACCAAAAGGGTACGGAATCCGAATTAAAGATAGACTGTCAGCCCATCAATAACAAAGGGGATCAATCGTACCGAGTATGCCCTTTTAAATAGTAAATTTATACTATGTGCTGATTATTTATTGATACGTTTTAAAGGATGACTGCGGTTTATTGACTAAATAGACCTAGAAAGTTCAAAAATAGCCATTTTGGAACAATTTACGCTTAGTTTGCTATCTAAAGCAGACGAAATTTGATGAAAAAAAAAATTGGCGATAAATTTTTGGCATACGTGTAGATCTGTCTGTCTGTCGTCTCATAGGCCAAGCTTGACCTTATTTTTTGCTGAAAAAATAGACGTTAAAAAGCAATCGTACTTGTTATACTAAATTAAAGTTTTCCAAAGGTTATTTATCGCGTATATATCGATTAGAAGGCAGACTGAGTATAATTTTTTAAAGATCGCTATTTATTTGCAATTTTGGGATTTTTTATACTGCTGGTCTTTAAACTGCAGGCCTCCAGTAAAATTCATTAATAAATAATCAGTGCATAGTCAATATTCACTATTTAAAAGGGCATAGGGGGTACGATTGTCTATTTAATATTTGATGGGCTGACACTCTACAACTCTTACTCATCTGCTGCGGAAAGTGATACTTTTCCGCACGCGATTGCCGTTGCACGAACGACGTGTAGCGGCAAACACTCGAGTGCGGTAAAGACACTTCCAGGAAAAGTTGAAAGCATACAGGACCAAAGTGTGTTATACTTAAATACCTTACTAAGTTTGCAAACGAACGCCAAAAATACTGCTCCTATTATGCTTTTGTTTTGCTGCTTCTTGCACCAATTTAAAAATTGTGTGCATTGCTGCACGTATCTTTCTTTTGATGTACTTGGTAATAGGTTCATGAATATTTCGAAAAAAAAATACGACAGGACAGAATAAATATAGACATCCAAATTAATAGGTGTAAATTGTTATTAAAAACTGATCAAATTTATTACCAGGCCAATTCGATATATTATAAGGTCTAAGAAAAGATAGTTATACTTTCCCGCACTAGTGCGGAAAAAACTTTTCCGCATTAGTGCGGGAAAATGACGCTTCCCGAACTAAAATACCATGCACGAAAGTGGACAAATATGCACTGTCGGAGAAAAACTTTAGTCATAAAATTGGAGGACAAAATAAGTGTTATATTAGTAGTGTCATGTAGAAGAAAAAAACCCATTTGCGATAATTTTTTACATGTTATATCTAATAAAAAATACTTTTCTATCGGGCAAACAGGCGGGTGTAGGTCGTCTTTAATTTAAATCTTAGACTATTATGCCATTAAATTTGTGAAAGTGAAACTTAATAAAAATGGTATAATGAATGTCTCAGGAAACATAAAATGTTACCACCTCGAGTTTGGTCATAAAGAATTTAAGCGTTGTTTAAAATTATCCTCTAATGTTAAAAAAAAATATTGACTTTTATGAAAATGTGCTTTTAGCGAATAATATAGCTATTAAATTTGTGTTTTTGCAGATTATAATAAAATGGTTATAAAAACATTATTTTTGTTTAAGTAGCTTCACCCTGTCCATTATATACTTTATTACGGTGGACCTTCTTTACATAAACTTTATAATTTTACAGCATAAGGTTATATCTATTAGGTTTAATGATAGCCTCAAAATGGTTTATAAATAAAACTTAAAACATTTAAAAATATATAAAGGACCCCGCACACATCTTATGGGAAGTGAACCCCGATGAAAATGGCTAAAACCGATATATGTTGTTGCTTTTATCATCCTGAGAAAAAGTCTCCATAGGCACGAAGCTCCATTAACTGTCAATAACCATTTTCTGAGATCCAATTTAAATTTATTTACCCAAAAAACATATAGGTGTGTATTAATATTATTATTTTTATTTATTACTTTGTGTTAGACAGCTCTGATAGCTGTCAATAGTCAGTATCGATTTTTCGACATCAGATTTGAATTTAGCGACCTATAAACATAATATAGAAAATTATTTTACCAATTTCGATTGCTACTCGCTGTTTGACAGTTAGTTGATAGCTGTCAATAGTCAATATCGAATTTCAACATCAGATTTGAATTTAGCGATCTAAAAAACATTGACAGCTGTCAAGTGTCAATATTAACTTTTTGACATTAGATTTGAATTCAGTGATCTAAAAAACATAAGAACGTGAACTTTTTTTATATTATTATGAATAAGACTATTTAAATATAACCTTTTGAATTTGTAAATAATGATGGATCTGTGGAGCTTTGGAGCTCCATAGAAGCTACAATACGCATAATGAAGCTTCGTGCCCTTTAAGGCTTTTTCTCAGAACGAAAAAAAGCTACAACATACCTATATCGAGTTCAGTCATTATCACCGGGTCACTTCCCATAAGAAATGACCGATCTGTAGAGCTTTGGAGCTCCATGAGAGCAAAAATATGCATACTGGAGCTTCGTGCCCATTAAAACTTTTTCTTAAGACGAAAAAAGCTACACATATATCGATTTCATCCATTTTTATCGGGGTCAATTTCCCATAAAAATGTGCGGAGTCCTTTTATTTTGTGATAGTTTTTGATAAACTTTTTATTAACGTTAATAAATAGTGCAAAAACAAGGCAATACTTTTTAAATTAAGGTAGTTAAGTCACGACAGTCGTAGACAGAAGTATTGCCTTATAGTTAATAGAGCCGGCTTGTCCACAAATCAAATCGAGATTGGGATGAACATCTTTTATCCTCGTTTCTTTCATGCCATTCGCGCCGAACTCGCTCTAACAAAAATTGATTTTTGAATGGACCGGGATTTCCTTGACTAATACCAGTATGGATCATGATATTTTTTTTCCTATTTAAGTTTAATTTGTAATGCAGTATTTTAAATGGACCACAACTTTATTTCCAAAAAGGAATAGCCTTTCCAAAAAAAGAGGGTTTTCATTGAAAATTTTTTTTGTAGGAGATAAATGAGGTTTTTTGTTATTTATAATATATACACTTTTTGGACCCACCTAGTCATAAAATACACCTTTTGTAAGAGCGAATACGTAAAATAAGCATAAAATAGTGTACACTATTTCTCAATAATAAACATACCTATGTAAACTTTGAAAAGTTATTATCATTTTAACAAAACACTTAAAAAATACAGGTTTTTTTCTAATACTTTGATGTTTATTGTATAAGTTTTTAAAAATATCGTAAGAACTGTTTTCGAGATATTCCGAAATGAATGCATGGCTTTCATACATGACAAATCGACAATGTTAGTTATGTACAATTTGATTGGTAATATCTCGTTTTACAGATGATAAAAAAAAAGTTTTTTCAATTTGATAAAAGACATATATATATATATATATATATATATATATATATATATATATATATATATATATATATATATATATATATATATATATATATATATATATATATATATATATATATATATATATATATATATATATATATATATATAGTTTTTTTTTAATTTTTTACCTTCCTTATAAGTTTTTTGGTTTTAAATTTTTTTTTCTAACAGGGAAAAAAAAAACAGCATTTATTTTTTTAGGCCCCTGAAGGGTTTTTATCAGGAAAAATGTATTTTTTTATAAGAACAAACAAATTCCAAATTAGGGTTCACAAAAACACCATTTTTGTTTAAGCAATTATTTAAAAAAAACCTTTTCTTTTTAAACAGTTATCAAATCATTCAAACAAAAAACTGTTTAAATGTTAAGGGGTTTTTTTTCTTTTTAAAATTAAATGTGCTTCAAAAAACAAAAAAGAGTGTTTTTGGTTTGTTTTTGCAAAAAAATAATATTTTTCCTGATGAAGGCCTTCCCGCCCCAAAAGTGTAAATTTACATTTGAAATAAAGCAGTAACCTGTTTTTTTTGCCCGACCTTATCCCCAAGAAAATCCAAAAAAATTTGGGAAAAACCCTAAAAATAATATATATATATATATATATATATATATATATATATATATATATATATATATATATATATATATATATATATTTAAAATTTTAAGAAAAGGTTTTACGAGTGAACAACCTTTTAAATAGGACAAAGGGCTACATTTCAAAATTCTTCTGTAACCTATCTAAAATACATTCTATATTAACAATTTGACAATATTTAAATAAA
>JAHBCN010010510.1:0-31354 GCA_019359885.1 Listronotus oregonensis | reverse complement strand
CCGTGTTTTTTCTTTACCATAGTTTGTATGTATATGTGAAATACAAATTTTAAATGTCAACTTTCGCCGGTGAATGTCAAATATTAAAAAAAATTGAAGGAGCACCGACCAAAACTATTCCTTTGCTGTGTTGGGGTTTAAAAAAAAAAACCGGAAGTAATGAACCAACCAAAATTATTATTTTTAAACCAGAAACCCCAAAAAGTTCTTAGTTCTCCTTTGGCTGGACCTTTTGAGTGTCACCAGAGGTCCATGGATTTTAAAGGTATCCATTTTTTTTGGGTCTGGATCACGAAAAATAGGGGCCCAAAAAGTGACCCAAATTTTTTTTTTTTTAAAGGGGTTTTTTTTTTTGGGGTTTTTTTAAAAATTTTTTTCCTTACGAACCCTTATTTTATTAAAAAAATTTTAAACAAATTTGGGGAAAAAATTTTTTAATTACGAACATTTTTCTTTTTTTCTGCCACTTTTCCTGTCGGGGTATGTTCATACGCGGCCGCCCACCTCTTATAAAAAATAAATCGTCCGGAATCATTTATCCCTTTTGTTTTTTTTTGACGCGTGGGGTAATGCGAGGGTCGTATTGTATATACTAGAACACATTTTTTTTTTTTTTGATACGGGGAAAAAATGATCCCAGATAACTCGCCTACACCATTCCCCCCACTCCCCCCAATCAAATAATCGACTGGACTTTTCGATATTTTTTTTTCATTTTCTTATTCAACCACATCGGGGATCCTATATAATCGATAAAATACAAAAAAAGGAAAAGGAAAGGCCCCGGCATTAACATCTCCAGTCGATTAATCGACTACAAAAAAAAAAATGGAAAATGTTTGTAATTAAATTTTCACAATTTTTTGTTGAACTTTTTTTCCTAAAATAACGATTTGAAAAGGAAAATTAAAAAAATCCCACTTTCCCTCAAAACTATTTTTTCGGATCCGCCCAAAAAAGACTTCGGATACCGTTGCAATAATCTATGGACCTTTTTGGGCCCCTCAAGGGGGCCAAAATTTTTTGGGGTTTGCCCCTTTGTTTTTTTAAAAATTTAATTTTTACCGGTGGATGTGGGCATTCACCATAGTCGATTTTTTTTTAAATGCCCTTAAAAATTAAAAAAATAAACTATCCACTTTTGGTTATAAAAAAAAAACATAGGTTAACTAATTTTTTGGTAAAAAAATTCATTAATCAAATTCATTTTCGAGTTTCCCTTTCTTATCCCTAGGGGGGGAAAATTTATTATGGATACTTTGACTTTAGTTGGGGGCCCCAGTTTCCGTCTTTCTTGTCTTCAAAAGGTTTACTGGCAATTTATAAACTGGATATTGTTTTTTTTCTGTTACGTACTGTTGATGTAATGTTCCCCCAGTTTTCGTAAATTGTCTAATTTGATTTATCAGAGTTAGTATTGTTACTTGTTATTCAACCCCCTTATTTCTGTTATAATTTCCTCTTTGGTTTTTAAAAAAAAGTTTCCCCCTTTTTTTTTATAATTGTTTTTCTTAAAATAATAATTAAGATGCAAGTTTGTTGTTTACAGTAATTTGGGCTGCATTGGAAAAAAAATTCTCCCAAAAATTTTTTTAAACTATGGCTTTAAATAGCAAGAAAAAAAACGCATATAACATAAAAAACACAAACCCACGGGGAAAGTTTAAAAAGGGATGTACATAAAAAATTTAGATGAAGAGAAAAAAAATATGTTACCAGTTAAAAATAATATTGACAAAAAAAATAACCCACCAAAAGTAAAAAAATTTCAATATTATAGACAGCTAATTATTTTTTATATGAAAACACAAAAAATAAAATTACTGTTAAAAATATGGATTTATTAAAAAAAAAAATTTTGTTTAAAATTTTAAAATTTTTTTAAGTGGATATAAAATTCAATAGAATAAAAAAAAAATTTTTCCCCTTTATGTATGTCTAGTCTTTTAAGTTCAAATCGCTATTTTATTTTAAAAATTTTTTATTTTTTAAAAAATTTTTTTATTTTAAGGGACAGTTTTTGGGAAAAAATTTATTTTTATTGAATATTTAACCACTGGTAATTTACGCTTGTTTTTTTTTTAAAACGTTGTTTTTTTTAAAAATTTTAAATATTTTCCCCGGTTTTTTTAGAGGTCATTTCAAGTCCGAAAGATACTGTACAAACAGTGGCTATATAAATAACTAATTTTCCCTATACTTACAAATCCAGTATATCCCGAACACTACTATTTAAAAGATATAGGTTTGTTACAGGTTCGAACCATAAAATGGTACACGGTGTTCCCGGTCACTTAACTAGCTATTGGCTATACAAGAACCTAATCTAACAAAAAGTGTTCTAACCTAACAAATACAAGTGGTAAAACATTATTAATAACGTCTTCCTTAATTAAATACCCTAATCAACATTATTAACAATTTAAAAAATTGGGAAAAAGAATGGAAAATTTTTTTTTAAAAAACTAGAAATACTATGATAAGACTGAAATGTTAAAATAATGTTTTGAAATCGGGCCCAAAAAAAATGGGGGTTTTTTCGCAGCCCAAAAATTAAAATGTAAATACAATGGAATATCCAAAATGAATCCTGTGGGGGAGTCATGTTAAAAAATAATACAAAAAAATATTCCCCCTTTTTTTTTATAATATTATGTCAGTTTTCTAGCTAGGTTATCCAAAACCATTTTCCCGGAAAAAAAATATTTTCGGAATAAATTATTTCCCCCATTGAGTTTTTTTAAAAAAAAAATTTAAAAAGGGTTTAAAACTAGTGTTTACCGTTCAGACGTTTATAAAATCAGGGGAAAGAAAAAAAACCACCAAATTTTAAATGAAAAAAAGGTTTCATAAAAAAGTTATAAAAAAAAATTTCCCCGGTATAGATAGATCAACATCCTTTTTTTTTAAAAAAAAGCCCATTTTAAAAAAAGTATTAAAAATTGGTTTCATTGAAAAAATTTTTCTTTTTCCCGGGGCCCTTTTGTTTCCCACTACCGGAAGCAGCGCCCCTCTTGGCTTTTTGTGCTTAATCCCCCCTTATCTTTTTTACCAACCCCCCAAATCCGAGACTGGTTGGTTGATATTTACCTTTGGTTTTTTTCCGGGACCCCAAAAATAATGTCTGTTTTGGGGGAAAAATTCAAATTTTTCATATTCGCACGGGGTGGGTTTTTTTCCCCCTTTGTCTCACATTCTGCAACTTGTGTGTAGTTGTCCTCTTAGGTTATCGTGCCTTGTTAGAAACCCCCACTGTTATGCGAAGTCATTTCCCCCTTTGATTGGGCCCTTATGAAGTTTTTCCTTCTTATTCTACTGGGGTTTCCCCCCGTATTTCGTTTTTTTTTGGGGTCCATTCCCTGGTTTCCCCTTTGGGGCTGTATTTTTTGTCCCCCCAAAAAGGGCGGTTCGGTCAAAGTAGGGTTTGTGGATAATCCCTTCCCTTCTCCCCCTTTTTCTTTGCCTTTATTCCCGAATTTGCTGGTACCCACAAAAAGTTACCCTGTTGTTTCCCAAGATTTCCCTTTTTTTTTTGACATACCCATGCGCTTGGTTTTTTCCTTGGGGTTTACTAGTCCCCCAGTGGCGCTTGATTGTCTGTTATTATGCAGATTTTTATTGTAAAATTAGACATTGTTTAATTAGGTATTTTATTTAGGTTATCCCCGAATGAGCAATAAGGGCGGTTTTTAAACCCCCCAAACTTCTCCCCCCAAATTTTACGCCACTCTATTATATTAGTTGTATAAACTCTGGCTGCAAAAAAAATAAAATTTTTAAAAGTTTTTATGTATTTTTTTTTATATTATATCTCGTTACTGTAATTTATTACATCAGTAAAGTTTGGTCCCCAATATTATTTTCAATGTTAGACACTTAGATAAAAATAAAATTTCAGTTGACACTTACGATAAGTCTTTTTAAAAAAACAAACAAGTAGGAGTAGTATTTAAAGATATTTTTACATTAACTTTTCCATAAAATAGTTTTTTTTAAAATTTGGGGGTAACTTGAGGAATAAGTGTTCAGCCGTCCCAAAAAATTTTTTGATGTTTACTTTTTTAATTAAAACGGCTAACAGGCGGCATTAAACTTGAAAAATCCCCCTTTAAAAGTTAATTAAAAAGTATAGTTTTAAAAGGGGAATTAAAAACAAATTATGTAAAATTGTTTAAATTTACATTGAATACATATTTTTACAGTTTTTTTCCAATTTTGTAAATGAAACACTAACTTTTAAAAAAAAAACAGGATTTAAGAAAAAACAAGGGGATAAAATGATTTTCCTCCGGGGGTAAGACATTTTTATAAAATATGGAATGCATTATATTGTACGTCTTGTATTTTAAAATGTTTAAATTTTTTGTATTGTCTTTTTGAAATATTAATTTTCTTAGAATAACAAAAGGGGGGAATCATAAAAAAAATATGTTCTAACTTTTTTTTCTTATGTTTTTATTCTCAATTTTGGTAATTGTTTAAAAATCATGTTTTGCTACTTAGTCCATTAGCTGGCCCTTTAAGCATGCCACCAAGGGGCCATGGTTTTTTCAACGGTATTCGAAGTCTTTTGGGTCGCTGAGTGGTCCAAAATTTTTTTTATTCCGGGTTTTTGTTTTTTTTTTTTTTTTTTTGTAATTTTCCCCTATGAACCATAATTTTATGGAAAAAAGTTTGAAAAGTTGAAAAAATTTAATTTCAACATTTTCATTTTTGTGATTTTTTTCACTCGGGGAATCGACTGGAAGATGTGCATGCCCGCTTTTTCCCCAACCTCTTTCTTTTTTATCGATTATTCCGATTTCCCTATTTAAAAAAAATTGTAGAAATTTAATTGGCAGTTTTTTTACCTCTCATCCATAAAAATTTCACAATTCAAGTAATCATCCAAAAACACGAGGTCTATTGAGTCCCCTCGCGCCCCCAATTTGGGGGCCCAAATTTTGGGGGGTTGGTGGGGTAATGTTTTTTCCCCCAAAAAAAATTAATTTTCGATAATTTTCAAAAAAAATGAAAGCCAACACTTAAATCTAGGCTTCTGCTGTAATAGTTTTTTTTGGGAAAATTTTTTTTTTTTAAAAATTTTCCCTTTAGTGAAAAATCACCCCCCAAAACCCGGGTTTTGTTTAGATACTATTTTTTTCTTAACTTGACTCATTTTCAAAAAATCCGTTACAGCAGAGGCATAGATTATTTCCTTACCTTTAAAATGATGTATAATTTATGTCATTTAAGTGAAAAATAGTTCCCAAAAAAAGATCTCCTGTAGGTTTGCTTTTGGGGAAAAAACATCGCATCGATACACCAATTTGGAAGAACCTAAATAAAATATAATTTTTTTTAATGCGGGTATACAAAAATTTGGGGGTTAGTGGGAGTTTGTTAACTCCGCCCACCGTCTCCGCGTCCTTTCGCTCGCCCAAAAAGGGTGGTAAATGCACTTTTGGGGACCACCCCGTTTGCGGGCAAATGCTGGTAAAAAAAAGTGAATACCCACATTGATGTAAATTAAAAACACAATTTCACGTGTGGACTATTTTTAAATTTATTTTGTCACATACTCGATTTTTTAAAAAAAACACCGTTCTTTTAACCAGGGGTTTAATTAATTTGTTATAAATTAATAATTAAAGTTAAAGATGTATGAAACGGCTAACCTTTGTTATTGTTTGTGTACATTAAGTTCCTAGAGGCAGCCCCGAGGTCCTTCAATCGATTATTTGATGTAGGGGAGAGTGGGGTATGATGGCGCAGGGGGGGGATCTAGGTTATTGTAACCATGTCGGAACTTGTGTCAGGGAAAAAAAATTTAAAATGCAAAAAATACAATAAAATGTCTTTTGCCCTTTTTCAACACGACGTGCGCCCCGCATTACCCCCCCCTCACATTACCCTCTCCCTACACTTCAAATGAAAAAAAAGAACATAAATAATTCGGGGTGATTTTTATTTTCATTTTTTTTCTTTTTTGATCGCGATATAATCGATACAAACAGAAAAAAAGGTTAGGAAATGGCCGGCATGATCATCTGTCGATTACTCGACGTACAAAAAAATCACAAAAAAAAATGGAAAATCTCTAAAATTTTTTTTGGGTTTAACTATTTTTCCATAAAATGCGATTCAAAAATAAAAAAAAAAACCCCCCAAAAAAGACCAAAATCTGCGAATATTAAAAATTGGCCTCAAAAAACCCTTTTTCACAGCGACCCAAAGACTTCGGATAACTTTGAAAAAAACTAGGGGGGATGCTAAAAAGGGGTTCAGCCAAAGGACTAACTGAATTATATGTACAATTTGTAAATCTGTTTTCCAAAGTTTAATTTAGTATCAAAAAAAAAAATTTTTTGAATATCGAAAATAAAAAATTTTTATCTGAAAAATAGACTTTTTTAAAAAAGGGAAATTTTTTAATGTGGAAAGCACTTAGGTGTTAAATTGATTTTTCATAAATTTATTTATGAACTGGAAAAAATTTTGGGGGAAAAAAGATTTCATTTCTTTAATGCCAAAACAACTAGACAACATTAAATCTATATTATATGTCGGAATTGTAAAATATAATAAAAAAAAAAAATATTTTTTACTTTTAGCTTAATACAGGTTTAAATAAATAATATTACTAGTGTAAGAACATAAAAAATTCGAGAGGCAAAAAAAATTAACAAGATTTAGTAAATATTGTAGTTTTAAATTTTGTACATCATCAATATGGTTCTCAAAATTTAATAAATAATTTTTTTAAAAAAAAAATTCTTCTAATCAAAAAAATTAACTTTTTATTCCATCGATGTACTTTGCCCCTGTTCCTTAAAATTTTTTAACTTATAAAATTTATTTGACGTTTTTTCACATTGATTTAAGTATTAAATTTTTGTCACTTATTTTTTTAATTTTCACTTTTATTGATATTCAAATTTTTCTGGACTATGTGTACTATTTTTTTTAAAAAAAAAAAAAATTAAGTGCTTTATTGGCTTTACTGCTTTTTTATCGACCCCGCATGACCAAACGTGACCAAAAAAAAAATCTTATTGGTCGATCCAAAAAAAAACTAACAAAGTCAAAAAAAAGCAAAGCTTGGTCAAGGTTAAACGACACGAAATAGCAACGAACAAATGAAAAATTCACGAAAAAAACACAATTAGAAACTCCTTCGTACTTAAATCTTTCTTTTAATGGGGGGGGTTTCCCAAAAAATTTCCCCAAAAAAAAATTTGGCTATTATCTCAACCGTTAAAATGTAAAAAACAGAAAACTTTACTTACAAAATATAAAATAAAAAACTTAAGATCTTTCATGTCCCCTTGGTAAAAAAATTTAAAAAAAAAAGTATTTATTTTTTTTTTTTGCGAAAAAAACCAAATATTTACTCAACCAACTAATAACGAGTTATTGTCCTCCCGACATTCGCAGACTTGATAATGAAAAAAAACCCCCTTTTTTACTTTTTTTTTGCTTTTAGCAATTTAGGGGCCACAGTAAAGAAAAAGGGAAACATAAATAAAAGATACTTTGTTTCCATCTGCTTCAAATTCGCCTAAGTTTTTTTTTTTTATTTTTGTACAGAGTTTTTCACAAATATTTGATTGCTATTAAATACATTTTAACAAGTGATACATAAATTAGTTTTTTTAAATTTTCGCGGGTATAGGATTATAGTAAATATATTTTAAAACTGTTATCAAAATCGTCAACCATTGGCCACACAACTTTGTAGATTTTCGTTACAAACCGTATGTTCCTGTTTCGGGGGGGAAAAATCGAGGGGCGAAATTAACTCTTACTAGTACAGGACGGACTTAACACAAACCTTTGGGCCCCCGTAAAGAAAACGAAAACAAGTTTGATATTTAATACCAATTTTTTTTTTCTACTACATACCTTTACGATATGCTAAAAAAATTTAAGACACAGGGGAGGGCGTACACGCTTTTAAAAAAATTGCCAATGGAATACAAAACAAGACGTAAGTAAACGCAAAACTTTTTTGGGGGTACAAACAAAACATTTAAAAAAAAAATTTTTTTTTTCAGAAAATACTAATAATACAAGGAGACCGAACAAAATATGAGATTCGTGTATGCCGATAAAACTTTATGAAAATGGATTAAAAATCAGTCCGTGGATGTACGAAACAAAAAAAAAAAAATTTTAAAACCCTTTTAAATAAAATTCAAAAGGAAGGTTTACAATGCTTTATACCAACGGCGCAAATAAAAAAACCAAAAAAGGGAAAAATCGGAATCCTTTATCAAGAAAAAAAAAATTTTTGACTCGACTATGACAAAAAAATAACTAAAAAAAGAAACCCTCCCAAAAAAAGATCTACCCAAGTTACCAATTTTAAAAAAATTTTTTCCATTTTATTTTATAAATTCCAGCTACTTCGTTTCTTTTTTTTTCCCCGGGATCCGATGTTTATAAATATAGTGATTTTGGTTCATTTTATCTATTTCCTGTAAAAATAAACCTCTATAAAAAAAAAAACAACGTAAAAAACTGAAAGCCAAGTCATATTAAAAAAGGGGAAAAATCTGACAGATTTCCATAAAATACTAAGAAAAAATTTAAGTAACGGGGGTATATGTCCTGGTAAAATATTGGTTTTTTAGCCGAGTATTCAAGTTTTCCCAAAAAAAGTTCAAAATAAAACCCCCAAAACCCAAAAAGGGGATAAAGGTTGTACATTGCCTCTGAAAATATCATAGATAGAACAATGTCCGCAAGAGCAAAAGGGTTTAAAGAGTCCGGAAATCCTTTTTTTAAATTTTTTTGTCCTTCCCCGAATTTGACACTTACGCAATTCATGTTTAGACGAAAAAAAAGGCAGTTCATTAGCCCCGGGGGGATTTTGTAAAAAAATTTGATATTTTTTTAGATGTATATTTCTTTGCCTGTCCCGCATCTCAAGGCCTCTAAGCTACTTACATTTTCCCAAACGGAAGAACAGATTTTTAAATTATCACGTAAAAATACATATTTTCTTTATGATTTAAAGTTCTTATGAAAAAAGGGAAACCCATAGCTATAATATCTTGTTACCGATTTCTTTTTTTTTGTTTCGTAGAATATTGAAAACTCGAGCCAAAGTTATTTTTTCTCGATATTTTACCCCCCCTGTTAATCTGATCATATTTTTTTTTTAAAAAGCAATTTAACCAATTCTTCTGGATAATGAAACTTTGGAAGGTGTTAAAAAATTTTTTAAAGATTCAATAAATATTTTTGTGTATTTTTTTAAACAACGTGTTTTTCAAAGAGGGTTTTTTTTGGGTTTTGGAGTTTTAAAAAAAGCTCTGGTCTATCAAAATTTTTAAATATTTAAGAACCATAGGGGGTAACAATGCACATTATTCAAAATTTTTGTTGTCCCCTTCTCAATCACACTCTTTTTTTTTTAAGTGTTTGGGTTTTTTTAAAAAATAAAAATGCTTAAAAAAAAAAATGACATTTTTTTATTACTTTCTCTTCGTGTTTAAAATTTTTTTGGGGTTAACAATTCTTTTAAAAATTAAAAATCACATTCTGACCAATAAAAAGGGGAATTTCCCCAAAAAGGGTTTAGCAAAAAAAATTTTGGGGTCGAGTTCTTAATATTCTAAAAAAAAAAAGGAAAAGGGAATAAGATATCATAGCTACACGTTCCCCTTTTTTTATATTATCTTTTAATCATGAAAAAAATGCATTTTTAAATGAGTAATTTAAAAATTTTTCCTCCGCTTGAAAGTGTAAGTGCAGAGCCCGTTCTAGATGCGGGGGAGGTGCAAAAAAAAGGGCGCATTTATGGCCCCGGGAATCTCAAAAACTATCAAACTTTGACAGAAGTGATAAGAATCTTTTTGCAGTTAATAATCAGCTCTTCATTTTTTGTCCCCAAAAATTTTTTAACTGTCTTATTTCGGGGAAAAAATCGGCCAAAATACTTTAAAAACGTTAATACCTGCAAATTAAAAAAAAAAGGGACGGCCCCCCCTGATCTTAGGGGGACACCTTTGTTTACTGTACTATAATTTTCCCATTTAGGTCATTAGATGAATATTGTCACTTATTCCCTCTTTATGTATAAACAAAATATTAATTTTAAAAAAACATACATATAACCTTGTTCTCTATAACTTTAAAATTAAAATACAAAAATATTTTTTACTCTTAAATTTTAATAGATTTGTAAATCCAGTATAAATAAATCTGAACAATACCCAATTTTTTTTAAAGGGGAAAAAAGGGATGTGTTATGTACATATATATTCTTAATTCATTCATAAACTTATTTTACTGACCCCTGCCATAGTGGGAATAAACCTTTCATCATAATTGAAAAAAGGTTAGTGTGTCCTTCCTACGTTCACAAAAAACAGAAATGCCCCTTTTTTACCAAGTACGAGTATTTCCTTTGGTATTTGGTATTCGGGGATTCACCTTTCAGTGACAACAACGGCTTTGGTAATCTTTATTTAAATGAAGTAATAATTAATATTTCATTTCGAAGACTAAAACAGATCAGCATGTTTAATGGGCTTTTTAGCGTTGAATTCGTTGAGGTGATTTTTTTTATTTATTTTAATAACGTGTGAATAGTAAAATATTTCGTAATTATTATTTTTTTTACTACATTGACATCTGACTAAGTAATTTGTAAAGTTATAAGACAAAGTTCCTTACGCCTGTTTTTAATAACGTATTAAATTTATTTTTGAGAAATTTGGGCTCGGTTCAGACCTCTTTAAATATCCTTTAATATCCTTTATCAAGGGACACAGTGGTTCTGTTTGAGTGAGTGTTTTTAAATTTAAAACCCCTTCCTGATTTGAGATGCAGATTTTTTGTCTATTAAAAGAAAAATTCTTTTTTAACAAAAAACCATTCCTAAAAAAGGGGAATAACTTTTCGAAAATAAAATGGTCCTAATTTTCCCAAAAAAATCAGGGAAAATGTGTTGAAAAAGGATTTTGGGGTGAACAGAAAAAGGGGGCATCAAAAAAATTTTTTTTTTTCTTTGGGCTAAAGTTATTTTTTTATTTATAGGTACTTTTTAAAAAAAAATAATTTTAAAAAAAATTTTTACAAAAAAAAAGGGTTATAGAACTTTTTAATCACAACGTGCATTTTGTGCCACCCTATATAGTATGCCCCTTTCCAAAAACCTGTATTTAACATAAATTTATCAATAAAGTTACATTTGTTTTTTTTCCTAATTTTGTAATGTTTCTGTGTATTTATTTTTTTTAAAAAAATTTTTACGAAAAAAAAAAATTAAAAAAGCAAAAAAAAGAAAACATATTTTTCCCAAAAATCATTATAAGTTCTCTTTGACATAAAACTAGTATTAAATTAATGGCCATGCTATAGTCAAAAATTTAAATTTTTATTCCTATATACATTAAATTTTCTTTAGCCAATTTTAGGGGAACCTGATTTTTTTAGTTTCGAAAACACAAGAACGATATATAATATATTAATGGACAGCTTTCGGTCCGGCCAAGACGCTCCACCGCTTTTTAATTCTTTTGTGATTAAAAATTTTTTGTTTTCCTTGCAAATTTTTTTCTGTCAGGCCTTTAGCCATCAATAGTGATTGTTTTTTTCTTCAAGTGTTGGTTTTTTAGTTTCTTTTAAATCTGCTGTGGGCGTTAGTAACCCAGGTTAACTGGTTAAGCTGAGGCTTAGTTTTTTGGTTCGACGGGAACCGTAAATTAAAAAAGGGGGAATTTGTTGATATTTTTAACAAACCGTAAGTTAAAAAAAAAACTTTTTTTGGGGTTTTTAGTTTTTTTTTTTTTAAAAAAAATTTCAGAAAATAAGTTGATAAAAAAATAAAACTCAAGTATTTACCCAAAATTTTTTAAAACCACCATCCAGGAGAATGAAACACTTAGCCCCCGTCATTTGTCGGGGTTTCCGCCCAAAAGGGGAGGGGGAAAAATCAAAACCCCCGGGCCTCCGCCACTCGGGCGGGAAAAAACTTTTTCCCCTGCCGAAAAAAGGGGCGTCAAAAAATTGCTTTTTTAAAAAGTTATATTGTGTTCCCCCCTTTTTGACAGCCCGGGGAAAAAAAAAGTACTTCACAAAAAAAGGGGGAAGGGCCCCAGCAATCGCGCAAGTAAAAAAGAACAACTGTCCTGAAAAAAATTTTCGAAAAAAGGGGGGTTAACCACCATTTCAGCAAAGTTTAATAATAAGTATATTCCTGACCCCAAATTCAAGAAAACTCGGTTTCAACTGGGGCACAGGAAGATATTATGAAAAAAGGCGAAGGGATGTAAATTTCCCCGATGTCGGCAGTACGGGGTGTGGGGGCCCCCCAAAAGGGCATTGACCCCCCCCTTTTGGGGGGCCCGAATAAACAAAGGGGCATTTCTACCAACGATAGAGACCCTACACAACCCGATCCAGAAACGGTTAGGAAGTGTAAATTCTCTGGGAATACACAAAAGGGGAAAAAGGGGGGCCCCCTTTTTGTCAACCCCCCAAAAAAATTTTTAAAACACCGGGGGTAATAGTAAAGGCTCCGGGGCGAGCCTCTTTTGGGGTTTTAGGGGGCGAGGATTGTGCGGCAAGTCCCCAAATGCCGGCCCCACCCAAACCCACCAACTTTAAAAAAACCCCCAACCCCGTAGCTATTAACCCCCCTTAAAAACCCTTTGGGGAAAAAAGACGTATCGAGCGCGATCCGCGTCAGGGTTGTTTTTGCAGAAAGGAGCCGTCTGAGAAAAAAAAACAAGACGCAGGGAACTGTCCGGTATCAGTTCGTTCCCCCCGAAGAGCCGAAGACCAGAAGAAGAAAAAAAACCACGGGAAAAGTACGACCCTGAGTTTCATAGAGATGTTAACCCCCGACATCTCAAATTGCGTTTTTGTTTTTTTTAGTCTTTTAGATTAAAGGGTCTCTGCACAGTCCTTTATTGTCGGGGGGTTTTATATTTTAAAAAAAATTTTTTTAAATATAATTTAAAGCCAAAAATGAAAAGCCAGATATCTTTTGCCACTGCATTAAAAGGGGGGTTTATAGAAAACCCCCAAAGAGCTGTTAGGTTAACTGAAGAAAGCATCGATTTAAAAGCGTGGCATCATAAACACAGGGGTTTTCTTAGCGATGAATAAACCTCTGTACTGAAACAATAAAATCCCCAAAAGCCGGGAAAATGGTTACTACAGATACTATTTTGTTTTAAAGCGTGGCTCCAAGTATCTTTCTGTTTAATTTACTTGACAGATATTATGATCCCAAAATTTTTCCTAATTTTTTTTTAAAAATTACATAAAAATTTAACTCTACTATTGTATTTTAAACTGTAATAATATTTTTATATTTATTACTATAAAGTATAACACAGAAAAGTAATGATGTAAAAAAACTTTTTTGTTTTTGGACAACTAAATAAAGGCGCAAAACGACGTGACAACAGCGTTTTTTTGTAGGGGCCACCTTGGGGGTTGGGGCCCCCTCGACAAAAAATGTTCCAAAATGCCCCAAAATTTTGCATATTGATGCACTTTTTCCCGGGGAAAATGAAAATATGCACCTCATTTTTAAAAAAATACACGGGTTTTTAGGGGTTTTTCCCCTACAAATAATAATTAACTTTCATTTTCTAACACACTCCACCAAAAATAAAAACAAGGAAACATTCTTACAAATACAGGCCCATAACGTCATTCGTTTTCCCCCGCCCCCCCCAAGCTGGCCTAAGGTTCCCAATTTTTGAAACTTTTGAATACGAAAATTTAACGTTGTTTTACTTTTTTTCAATTATTTATCAGTAATAAGCCTGGCCCCCAAAATGCGAATATTTTTGTATGCGGATTTTTTCCGATTGGTAAATTTTTTTAAAAAAATAGGGGTTTTGACCGATCCCGAAAATGTCCCACAAAAAAAATTTGAAAATTTTTTTATAAGAACTAGAGGCAATGGCGTATTTTTCAAATGAAAAAATGTTTTAAAATTGGCCCCTGATGGAAGATGCAATTCTCAGAAAATAAAAACAATCTTTTTTTAAAGCTTCATGCACACCAAAAATTTTTCCCTGTAACATCCCTGCTCGACAGATGACATATTCAATATGGGGGTTTAAGTCTGAATGTTTCGGGGGTTTTTTTTGTGACGATTATATAAATTTATTTTTTTGTAATAACTTTTAATAAATTAAAATGGTAAGGCAGTGTGAAAATGACGGATTTTGATTCCTGAATTATGATTTCACAGGTACAAACTATGCTTGTACCATTCTATCGCCAATAATAAACACAACCTTTTTGGGGCCCGCAGCTCTCGTTGCGTTTAAGAATCAAATGCTTTCTCTATCTATGCTGTCAGTTTTTTTGGGGATACACGCCAAATATAAAAAAAAGTTATTTGTTTAACATCCCTTGGTACTATCGCGTTGTCTAAAGGGCGGCGAAATGGAATATCTGCGTGTTTCTGGTTGGACAACGTCGAGGGAAAAAAAAAAGTTGGTAAAAAAAAAAACCCCCGGCACTCACAGTCCCTATTCTTGGGCTTTATGCAAACCTTCGCGAGCTTTATAAAGTAAAATAAGAACTACAGGCACAAAGGAGAAACAGGTATACTTATTCTAATTTTTTTAAACACCATACTTATTATTTCAGCTTTTATTGTAGAAGGAGCTATTGGCAAATGAGTATTTGGTCCAGATTTTAGGTTTTTTAGCACCTTACTTTATTAATTTTTTTTTAATAATGTCAGTTTAAGCACAAAAAAGAACCCACTCAAGATTAAACTATTGAGTGAAATTTTTTTCCTTTTAAAAAAAGGGTTTTTTTTAAAAAACCAAAAAAATTTTAAAAAAATATTTTTTTCTTCTTTTTTTTAAAACTTTCTTTTCCGACAAAAATTTCCAATCATACCGGAAAAAGTAATTAAAACCTGTCAATAATAAATAACAGTGATGTACTGAGTTAAAATTCTAAAACAAAAATTATTATAACAGTACTTTACAACATATTCAAATGACGTTTTTATTTAATGCTTTAGGTATAGTTGGGCAAACACGTCGGTCCGTCATTATTACTATAATTAAGTTTTTTATATGGTAATGCAAGCCTAGAGAAACGCTGATGGAATTTTATTATTTGTTAAAATAATAAAAATTATTGGATGATTATCTTGTTTAAAATATTTTAAAAATAAAATTAATAATAATATTTTTTTTTTTTTTGTATGTATGGGGGATAAGAAATGTTTATGGATAAAATAATGTTTTTTTCACGAATTAACATTACCCTCCCTCCCCTTATCAAAATAAATTATCGATAGCAGCGACAATACAACATAAATAAATATTAATTTTACATAAAAATGCCTTTGCTTAAATTTTAACCAAGCAATGCGGTAACAATCTATAGGACTTAATTAAGGAATGCTAACTTCTATGTAACAAGAAAGGGAGAGCTTGATAGCAAAACATCACCTTCAAAATATTGGCACACCCCCCACCCCGCTTAAATAAACCAACCACTTAAACCCCTTTTGAGATCGAACCAAAAAAAACACCCCCACGTCACGGTTTTTTTATCAGTTTGCCATATGAGACCGTGACGTATCGGGTTTTTTAAAATTTGTTTTAAAAAATTGTGGCTGATACCAATAACAATGTGTAGTTGGGAAATACCCCCTTTTTTTTATTTAAAAAAATTTAAATAAACCGACAAGTGAAGAAAATAAACGGATTAGCATTGAAATTTTTGGGAAAAAAAGTTTTTTTACGCATATTGTTTGTATCCCAGGTTTACCCCGGGGACTTGAGGGTCCCGGGTTTTTAAGTCTACCTGTTTTTTAAAAAAAAAAAATAGGCCCTAAATAATTTTTCCGTCAAATGCAAAAATGATTGAAAAAAAAAATGAACATTAAATAAAACTCTAAAGTAATTTTTTTTTTTTTTAATTCAAAGACCTAATAAGACATTCTTTAAAATTTTTTTTTAAAAAGGGTTTTTTAAAAAAATGTGTAAAAAAAATTTAAATCAGCGATGAAAATAATATTTTTTTGGCAAACAGAAAAAAGTAATTTTAAATATTTAAGAAAAAAAAAAATCTCTTAACCTTGGGTTTTGATATTCTGGGGGGTAACTAAGGGGGGCCCCAAAAAAGGGTTTGAATCCCGAGGTTGGAAGTTACACATCTAAAGACCCATATTCTAGACACCATTAGTCTGGGGTTTCCTAAAAAAAAATTTAAAAATTTTGGGGGTTTTATTTTATTTAGCCATATTTCCCAACGGAATGGTTTAAATCCGTTTCTGGGGGTAATAACAAACATCTTAAAAAATAAATCATCTCACTTACCACTTAACAAATAAAACGTTTTAACCAACTTTTTTATCTTTATGACAGCTCACAAAGGCATAAAGCCTGAGTATTCTAATATTTTTATTTTCGTTGGAAAAGACAACTACTAAAAAAAGTCCCCAAAAGGGTTTAAAAAAAGGGGGGTAAATCATCATTTTCCAAATGAAAAAGAACAGATTTTTTGGGACCGTGGGTGCCGGGTTTTAGATGTTTAAACCCAAATTTTTTTCGCCGATTCCGTCAACGTTGTCAAAGTACCAAAAAAAACAAATGTCGCATTTTTCGGCAACGTTTATAGGGAAAGCAATAGCGGGGACACCGCCCGGGCCTAATAAAAAAAATACTACCTCTAAACTAACCTCCCGTCTAGATAATAACGGGGGCCCACAGTTTAATGTGGATTCGCGTTCCCCCTTCAGTTACTAACCAACCCCCGGCCCTTTTGGGTTTCTTTCCCTATCTAACGGGAAGCGGGGGTTTAATTTTTGTTTTCATAAAAAAATATATTTGAAAACATCTGCTGGTATAGTCACCAGTAAAAAAAAACCCTAGCACTAGACCATTAATAAAAAAAGGGTAATTTTTTATAACAAATACCCTACGTCTTTTAAAAAAAAAAAATTTCCCCAAAAAAAAAACCCCTATACTAACAAAAAGGGGAAAAAGAAAAATAGGCTGACATATACCGAGGTTATGTAATTTATTGGATTTTAAAACTGGCAAAGTATGCAAAAGGTCCATTTAAATTATGTGAATGCATATGCGCTAAACATTATAATTTGTTTTTTTAACGAAAAAAACCCCCAATTTACATTTTGAATACTCATAAAAATGTCCTTTTTTTGTTAAACAAACCTCAAATTATCATAACAAAACTTTTCCCTTTTTTTTAAAGTCACTTTTCATTGTTTTAAACAATATAATTAAAAATAAAATTTTTAAAAACCGGGTAAAATTTTAAATTTGGGGGAAAATTTTAAAAAACGACTCAAAAAAAAAATTCGTCCATAAATAAGCTTTAATTTTTTTTTTTCCCCAAAGGGTGATCTCTGTACTGTTTAAAGGTTTTTTTAAAAAAAATTTTTTTTTCTTATTGTTTTTAAACCACAGCCAAAATAAAAAAATTTTTTTAAATTTTTTAATTGTTTTAAAACCCCAAAATGTCGGGCGGCTTTAATTCCCAAAAAAAACAAACCAGACTTTTTTTTAAAACGTTTTAGCTGGAAAGTAAAAAAATTTTAAAATTTTGTCTTTTTAAAATAGTAATTATAGGATTATGGAAACAAATATGATGAATTCATTTACTACGGGGTTTGTTTGCGAGAGAGATAAAAGTTTTTTTTTTTAAATAAAAAATGATTACATAACTTCACAAAAAAGTGTAGCCCAGAGATGTGTTTTTGGGTTTTTCTGAAGTTTTTCTTACCCCCAAAAAAGAATCCAGAACCCGGGGGCCCCGGGAATTTTTGCCACCACATAAAAATTTTTTTTCTAACCTAAAAAAAACAGGTCTAAAACACAAAAAAAAAAAAAAAAAAGGGAAAAAAAATTTTTTTTTTCAAATGTACATTAATTAAACGGAACTTTTACAAGTTTTCTGATTCCGCCAGAGGTACATAAGGGGTTTAAGGGACTGGGGGCCCTAGCGCCACGATTCCACTTTGGCTTTCACATTGTGCGCAGGGGCTAAGATCATATCAACTGCACCTAACCTAACATTTTTTTTTTTTGTTAATTTCTATACTTTTTTGTTTTAGTTTAGAAAAAAATACAGTATCAATATTATTTGTGTGATTTTATTTTTTTTAGAAAAAAATGGACTAATTTGAAGTTTGCGATAAAATACTTCGTCTTTTTTTTAAAAATTGCCCCAACTCCGATTTTGACCAAATTTGGTCAGGGGTTTTTGGGGCGCTGAATCCAGGGAAAAAAATTTTGGCCTAGACATAAAAGTTTTTTTTTCCTACTTTTAGTAATTTATCACTTAGAAATATAACTGGGGAAAAAAAAAACCCCCTTTTTTAAAAAACCAAAAAAAACCCCCGACCGATCAGAAAGGAGGGCTTTGAATTTGTAAATTATCCCTACGTAGAAGTTATTAACCCAAAAATTTTAAAAAATTTTCAATATGGTATTTATCACGTTAATATTATTAGAAAAAATAAAAGCCCCATTTAACAAAAAAAAAACCAACCGACCGACTAGAACTAAGGGTTTTTTAATTTGTCTAAATTATCCCTACGTAGAAGTTATTAAAAACTTTTTTAAATTTTTAATATGGTATTTATTACGGGAAACCCAAAAGGTCCATCCTGTTTGGGTAAAACCCGAAAATCTTTTTTTACCTGAAAGTTTTATTCGGGCTAACCCTTTTTTTTTTTAATTTGTTATTATTTTTACCTTTATGATTTGGGCTGCAATTTGACATATCCCCTTTGTTTTTTACCGTTTTCAAAACCCCAAAAAGATAACGAATTTAAAACGCCCTATACACAAAAAGGGGGGGGTAATAAAAAAAAACATACTTTTACAAATTTGATCAACTTATAATTTTATATTATAACTATTTTTTTATCCATTAAACATTACCTTTTTAAAACTCTCCAAAATAGTATAATGATGAAAAAGTATAATGATCTTGGGGGGGATAGTGGAGCTTAAAAAAAGTCCAAAAAACATATCACATATTTTTAAAAATTGACAGATTTTTTACTAAACGTGTAAAAATTTGAGCTTTCAAAGCAAATTTTTTTCTAAAACCTTAACCACTGGAAAAAATTTTCTTAATCGCTTATTAGTGATTCATTTTTCTAATAAAATAAACTCAGTTTCAAATGTTTCAATCTAGAAAAAAAAAATTAATAATAATTTTTCCCCCAGTTAAAAATGTAAAAAAAAATTGGCAACAAAAGCAACCTAGCTAGCCTTGTGTAGTCAGTTTAAAAAGGGGTTTAACGCCCGCATTTTTTGGTTTTTTTTTAAATCGGGGGAAAAAAAAACAAAATGTTATAAATTTACAACTGTAGTGTCCAAGATTTGTGAAAACGAGATGTGTGCAACCAGAAATCTAATTCTTCAAGCAAAAAAAAAAAATTCTGTTTTAAAAAATAAAAATGTGTGCTTTTAAAAATTTAAAATTTTTTCCTATTTGGGTGGTACAATAATTTCAAATTAAATATCAAAATAAATTGCAAAAATAATTTTTATTTTTGCAATAAACAAACATCTCCTTAAAAAAGTGTAAATATTTTTTTTTAAACTTTAAAAGGGCCCCCATTTCGAAAACAGTTAATTTTGACCCATATTTTTTTTGGGTTTTTTGACTTGTTTTGAGCTCCCCTATCGCCCATTAAAATCGTGACATCATATTTTTTTCACCCTGTAAAAAATTTAACTGGCAAAGTTAAGAAATTTAAAATTTTTCCCCGGAAAAAATCTAACGCATGCTACAATGAAAAAACCAAAGTGGAATCCGTGGCGCTAGCCGCCATTTTTTAAAAGGGTCCCTGATAAAAAAATTTTTGGGGGACTTTTTTTTAAAAAATTAAAAAAATAACGGATCTCATAAAGTGAAATTTTTTTTTAAAAATCTTTTCGCCATAATAAATTTGCCATTTTAAATTTTGAAAATCGTTTTCCCAGCCCCCCTTTAAAAAACCCCCTTACGGATCAAATCTGGAGTAAATCGGAAGAATTTTGAAATTCGGTAAGTTTGTCCGTCTTTTTAAATTTTCTCTTTTTTTGGGGATTTATAATCAACGACTCAAAATAAGCCCCCATAGTTGATTAAAAAAAAGGTTTATTTGAAGTTTTTTTCTCATATTTTTCGTTTTCTCTTTATGTTCGGTAATATTTTTCTAAATTTGGTACATCAATTTTTTTTTAAAATTTTACAATAAACTATGAAAACTGTGGTCTCAGTATACAGGTTGTTACATTTTCTTGGGGGGGGTACAATTTTAACTTTCAGAATTTTTTTTGGGGCGCCCTGTAGGGCCCCCCGGGGAGGGGAAAATTTGTATTTTTTTTGTTTGTTGTTTTTGGGGTTTTTTTCTTTTATTCCCCCGTCTGTACCGTTTTCGAAAATAGTCATCGATGGAAAATAAGTGTAGGGAGAAATAGCGAAATAAAAATATAAAAAAGAAAATAGTAGGCTGTGGCAGACAGATATTTTTTTTTTTTGACTTTTTCCGAAGTTGTTTTGAACTTGTTAATGATGGTTGAATTCAAAAATCAAGAATATGCAGAGATGCATTTAATCTCTGGACTGGACATGGAAATTGATGGCCGGACGACTGTATGCAAAAAGGTACCCCAAATCGAATACGCCTGACAACAGGTAGATTAAGTGATCCCCCTGCCCCCTTTTGCGACGCCGGGGGGCCAAGGAAGTTTGAAGGAAAGGAACCCCAAAAATGCGGGGGCCCCTATTTGATCAAAAAACCCCCAGCCCACTATAAAAATAACTGCCCAGGGGGGGCCCCCCCCAAAATTCTGGCAATAAAAAAAATTCCACGAAATTTTTTAATGTGTTGCCTACCCCCCTAAAAAAAAAACAGTGAGTGTGTTTTTAAAACAACACATTAAACTTTTAGGGGGCCAAAGTACCGTTTTTTTACCGGCGCGGTGCGTATAAAACAATATACGCGCTGAACCATAAAACCCCAAATCGTCTCTAAACCCTCTTTTCAAAAAATTTCAGATTTCGTTATGGTTTCGTCATTTTCATTGTGATTTGCACCGTTTTAAATTTTTTAAATTTTTTTGCTTTGTGTGATTATTTTTGTAGTTGCAGAATTTTTTTTTATTGATAAAAACCTTCTTATTTTAGTGATACCAAATTGTTTGTGTTTTTTTTGGATCATTAAAAAAAAAAAGGTTTACATTTAGGTACTTTTTTTATTTAATAATTTATACATTTTTTTAAGGATCAAAATTATCAATTACGGGGGACCCCCAAAATTTTTTAAAAAATACAGGTATCTCTAATTGAATAAAAAAAAAACAATCTTATGGTAAAGTTTCTTTTGCTTTTTTTGTTTTTTTTTTTTAAAAAAATATATATTTTTTGGGGTTTTTCAATCTCTTATGTAAAAAATTCAATACCCTTGTTAAATTTGTTTATTTACCTGCATGAGATGATACTATATTTTGTACTTTAATACAATTTATAAACTTTTTTAAAAAATTTTATGACCCAAAAAAACAAATAACCAGTTCAAATTATGCCAAGTTTTTTTTTTTTTTAGACCCTTGCCTATTTCGATGATTTTTGCCAAAAAGGCGCTGGTTACAAATCTAAACTAATTTTTTTTGACGTTTTATTTTTCAGATATCAATCCTTAAATACGACAATTAATTAAACTCGTTTAAACATCTTGCTCTTATTTTATCCCCAAAATTGGTAAAAAAAACTATCATAGAATTTTTAAAAATTTTTTTAAAAAAACATGTTTTCATTTATTTTACAAAATTTTTTTTGGAAAATTTTAAAAGGAAGGCTGAAAAATGGCGCCATCTATTTTTTTCATTTTTAATCAGATGATATAAAATCCCATATTACACAATAATTTTAAATATTCTAGAATAGAATCGTTCAATAAAACAATTTTGTGAAAAAAAAAATGAATGTATGTGGTTGAATTTGATATTTGATGATGCCAACATAGATAGTAAAAAAAAATTATGGAAGTCTGACTTACTATTCATTGCGCAAACTCCGGGGGGCCATTCCCCTATTTCCGCTGCCTACGCCCAGACAATTTTGTTCTACAACATTGGCCTTTTTCCCTATACCTTCAAACTTCCTTGGTGCGGGCCCATCCGGTTTTTAAAAAAGTCTTTTTTTCCCTGGAACCCGGAAAAAACCCAAAAATAATTTTGCAGGCAAATTCCGGGGCCGCAGCGGAGCCAAAAGGTAAAAAAACCCAAGTCTGCAGTGACGCTTTAGGCGCTATCCGATCTAACAGTGTTTAAAAATATGGCCAAAAAAATATTTATTGTTTTGAGGTTTTTAAAATAGATTATCTATAAAACGTTATCAATTCAAGCAGTTTACTTCTAATTAAAAAAAACACACGATTTTAATTTAAAGTTACAGAGCTTTACTATGAAAGATAAAGCTGTGGGGAAAAAAAATTTTAAATAACAAAATGTTAAAAAAAAAACCCCTTCCCTTTTTTGTGTAAATTCTCGCATTAAAATCGATCACCCAATTGGGGCTTAAACCCCAAAATTAGGTCTCTATTATCACACTAAACGTTTAAAATGATCCCAATTTTAGATTAAATGGGGCACACGACCTCAAGGCTCTAGATATAAAACCCCAACAATTTTTTAAGAGAATCACTTGTTTTTTAAATAATATAAAAAAAAGAAGCAAATGTTTTTCTTATAAGAAAAAAAGGGATAGGGGGATTTACATCAAACGTGTAAAAAAACCCGAGCATTTGCTTACAAGTGCAAGTATTTACATAGAAAAGTGATTTCTTTCAGTAGCATAACTTTTTAAAGGTTCTCCCTTTAAGCAAATGCTGGACTTTATTTAAAATTTGATTTCCCCCCATAATTTTTTAAAAAATTTTCCCTTTTTTTACATATTTTAAAAATTTTTATGGGTTTTGTCAAGTATTTTATATAAAATATTTCTTCTTTATACATAGTTAAAAAAAAAAATTAAGGAGTTAAGCTTTAAAAAAAACTTTGATGCTTAATATTGTTATTAAACTTTTAGTTGTTAGGAGGGGTATTTGGATTTTCGGGTTTTGGATTTTATTATTTTAAAAAGTTTTTTAAAAAAAAATTGATTAAGCTAAAATGAAATAAATTTTTGGGTAGAATGATATAAGGTCCACTATTACTTTGTACGGTATATTTGAAAAAAAATGGAAAAAAAAAAAAAATGGGGACAGGAAAAAAACTTATAAAAATTATTAAGAAAGCCGTAAGCTAATTTTTTTTTTCACTTCACCTTTTTACTAAAACCTATACTATAATAATTTAGGTTTTTAGTGTCGTCAAGATAATCTCTACGGATAAGATAAACCATTCAATGCTATTTTTTTTATCCCCCCAATGGACTTTGGCTAACGCGAGCCGTGTCCATCGAAATTTTCGTTATCCTTGAACAAAAAGTTAAACAGTGTTCCCGGGGGTTTTACTATTGGCGTGATGAAACGCGACTAGAAATATAAAACCCCCTTTAGCCCCCCCTTTTCGCTACTTCGTATTCGAATAAAAACAAGCGAGGGGTTTTGGGAATGTGCGCATGGTTTCTACCTCGTTTCGCTGGGGCGGGGGGGTTTCCGACTTAATTTTATTCGCATTTACGGAAGCATTGATATCTCCCACTGATTCAGGCCCCCTTTTTTAAATGAACCATCTATCCGTAGACGTATTATCTTTGGTGTCGCTGGACCTAAATAGACTTTTTTGGCAGATTGGGGCCCCCCTTTTCCCTATTTTTACATACCATATTTAATTTCTTTGGCCCCCGATCAACAAAAAAATTGTCATTCCTGAAACTTATTAATTTTTTTAAATTTTAAAAAAATAATAATACTGATCTTACCCCCTGTGATCTTTGATAACCTAAAGAAAATATTAAAAAAAATACATTTTTTTGATTACTTGGGGTTGGGGGGGTTTTTTGTACCATTTGATGTAATAGCTATTTAATAAATATATATATATATATATATATATATATATCATTGCTTAAAAATGGGCAAAATTAAACAACAAATTGGCTTCAATGAGAAACAGAAAAATTTTTTGTTAGCATGCAGATCAATGGTATTAACCCCTCATATTTTTAAAAACACAAAAAAAACCCCCCCCAAAATTTTAAAAAAAAAACAAATGGAAAAAACAAAAGGGGGAAAACACCATGGACTTTTTTGTAAGCCTTGAAAAAGGGAAAAAAAAAAAATTTCAAAACTCGGCGTTTTTGTAAAAAAGTTTTACTTCAGCCCTGGACCGAAACCCCAAAATTTAGAATCTTTTTTTTATATATATATATATATATATATATATATATATATATATATATATATATATATATATATATATATATATATATATATATATATATATATATATATATATATATATATATTTGAATTCATTAGAGCTTTTTCAAAATCAAATGGTTCTGAATCTGAAATAAAAAAGGGTGATAAACATCACTGTACTTAGGGGCCCAGTAGGCCGTTTTTCTTTTCCTCCTAAAGGGGGCTCCCCACCAGTACCCGCCCATCCTACTGATTTAAAGTAGATGAGAACGTCGCCGAGGGGGGAAAAACCTTTTAAAAACGGCCCCAAAAAAAGAAATACTCGCCCCCCGCATGGATCTTCTCTTGGAGAGTGCAGGATCCCCAAAAAAGGGGGGCTTCACCGTCTCGTCTTCCTGTTCACAACCTCTACCAAAGGGGTTGTTTTTTACCCCTTCCCAAAGAAGTGTTTTCGCAGTTAACAATGTGCAGTTAAAACGTCCGTGATTGGACGAAGGCTTGCTCTAGGCATTGCCAAGTAATGTTTAGCTGTATCTCTGTCAGGGTAGTTCAGCAACTCCCTGGAAAAGTTACACTTTACTGTTTCATCCCATCGTGATATCCAAATGGGTTTAATCTGTACGAAACTTTGGAAAAACTTTTTAGCCTTTTCTCTAATTTTCCCTAATATTACTGTCGATGTCGAATATATATCATAAAAACAAGAGAATATGGATTGATTTACAACAATGTTTTCTGAGGTTTTGAAATTTATCAGAATAGATGTTGCTGCAATAAAATTTTTTACTTAAAAAAGATTTTTTTTTTCCCTTTTGATAGTGTAACTAAAGATTTGAAACCCCCCAAAGTTGTAAATAAATCTGTACATTTTTTTATTTGGGCCTTCTTAGGTCTTCGCGGATTTTTTCGAGGGGGAAGAAGTTTATCATTTTTCCCCGACTTGGCAACCTGCGAAAAGGGCCCCCCAAGCCCCAAAAAATGGTTTCCGCGAATATCTGCCAAAATATGCGAATTAGAAATTCTTTTTTTAGAAAAAAAAAGAAGATCCCTCAAAGTCTACAAAAAAAGTCATTCCCTTTTTTTAACCCCAAAAAAGGCCGTCAAAATGTCCATAACTTTTTACACTGGATAGATTGGCTAAAGGGCAAAAAAAGCAGATGGGCAAAAAAATTTTTTTATAAAAAACCCCAAAAGAGATGGGGGGAAAAATTTTTTGGGATTATCGAACACTTGCAAAAGGGCTATAATAAAGAAATTTAATAACAAATCATTTTTTAAAAAAAAATCAGTAAATCAGGGGGAAAATCTCAAAATATTGAAAAAAAAATTTACTTTTTTTTTAAAATTTTCCCTAGAAAAATCAGAATCCCCAAAAAATCATATGCAATGTTATTTCGGGTTTTTTCCCCTTCCCCAAAAAATTTTTTAATGTTTAAAAAAAAAGTATATTATTCCCCAGTAATGGGATTCGTCCGTCCGCTTATAAGTGAATCCATGAAGATAGCGGCATTCTAGCGGAAAGCGGCAGCAAAAATGAGGGTTTTTTTGGGCCCCCCGTTATCTCGAAAACTATCGATTTTTCGGAAAAAATTATGAAAACTTTTTTGTAGACTACAAGGAAATTTTTAAAATTTTTTTTTTTAAAAAAAATTTCCCCCAAAATTTCGTATTTTGACAGATTTGGGGGAAAAACCCTTTTTGGGGGGCCTTAAGGGGCCATTTTCAACCCTTTCCTACCTGTTAATGTTGATGATAAACTTTTTTGTCTGGAAAGCATTCCCGAAGACCTAAGGATTGCGCCACGAGGGAAAACTGTACAGATATAGTTACAGCTTTGTCCCTTCATTTACCGGACTATGACGGACGTTATACTCTATAAGACCCCTTGGTTTATATTTATATTTATTTCTGAATATCGTTTATTTTTAAAGGCATAATAAAATAGTTATTTTAATACAAAGGGCGCAAAATAGCATTTTACGTCGCCCTACTAAAATTTTGTTCCCCAGCTGTGCGGGGAAACAATCAGCTATAAAAGTGGTTCAAGCCAGAGGTGCAAACAATATTTTTTGTAGGACTAAAATGAATGACCAACCATCTTTTGTAGTTATTTTTCTTTATTTTTGTTAACACTGGTATATCGATTTCTTTTGCTGATGTTACTGTGTTAACCCCTTTAAAATTTAAATTGGGGTTCCCCCCTTTTTTTTTTATATAAATGATAATTATTGCTAGTTGATTTAAACAACGTTAACTTACCAAATATATTAAATTATATGTGTTGTCAACAAAGTTGTCAAAAAAGTGGTTTTCAAATTTGAATTGAGCCGACATAATCCAGAAGTAGAAGAAGCTGCAGAGAAAGTCTGCCTACAGTTTTTACGAGAAAAGTCAAGACTAATTTATAAAAATGCATACGGTGATTTCATATCATAGCTGTGAAGCGGCATGAGAGTTGGTGCTTCTCAACTGTGGCCGAGGGTTATATTGAAGATCCCCCCCAAATAAAATTTAAATAAAAAAAATTAAAAATTTCCCGTACCAAAAAAAATTTTGGGAATTCCAAGTTACCACCAAAAGATTGATATTATACATTAAAAACAGTCGGCCGATGGATATTTACCAGTTTTTAATGTTTCAAATTTAGCTCAATTCAATTGTCATTCAAAAAAAGGGGCCCCAAATAAGTATGAAATAGGCTATTTAGTTTTTTTTTAAGGGGATTAGGGTGCTTATAACAGTAATTTTTTCTCCCACCTTTTGGATGGGAGAACTTTTCAGTCCAAAAACACCACTTTTGGACTTTTTTAAATTTTCCAAAATCTCGGGAAAAATAGTCCCATCGATTTTATTTTTTTTAAAAAGCAATAAATTTCCTACAATTTTTACTTCAAATCCCGTCTAACCAACAGCAAGGTAAACCCCTCTCTTTTTCCCCCAAAAATTAAAAAAAACGCCAAATCCTCCTATTAACTCCTTCATATTTCTTTAAACTTTTCCCAAAAATTTTTTTAAAAAATCATAAAATTGATAATGGTTAAAAATGGGGTTTTTTTAAAAAAAACCCTAACTTTGGTCTTTAGAGCGGAGGAGGAGGGGCGTAGGTAGGAGGGGGGTTTTACGCACAGTGTTACGATCTCATAGTATGATGAGACTAAAAACCTTTAAACCCCATTACACTAAATGCATTTAAAAAACCCCAAAAAAAAAATTTTCTACGGTGTCACATCTTTTTAAAGGGTTTTTTAAAATTTTTGGGGGCCCCGACTGGGGTATACAAAATACGTATAAATTCATTAAAATAGGGTGTTTTTTTCTCGAAAAAACCCTTGTCATTTTTTTATTTTGGTTGGGGGTTTTTTGGGGGGATAATTTCATGTATACATGTGGCCCCAATACAACAAACACTTAATTTTTTTTAAAAATTTAAAAAAAAAAAAAAACAATATAAGTAAATAAATTTTAATATAAAACTACTTAACATAAAAAACCCCAAAAAATTTAAAAATTTAAAAAACCAAAACAAAAAAAAAAAAAAAAGAATCATTTTAAAAAATTTTTTTCGTTTTTTCTGAATTAGAACACATGATTCTTCAATTAAATTTAAGTTAAGAAAAATCTAAGGAAAAAGGGGGAAAACCACAGGTTTTTTTAAAAAACATATTTTTTTTAACTGAAATTCAAATTTGGTTTAGCTTTGGATTCTTTTTTTTGTTTTTTTAAATTTTTTTTTTTATTTTCTTCCCCTTTTTACTTCCAAATTTTAATTTGTAATCAATATTATATTTTGGAGGCCTAAAAAACGGATTCAACAATAAAAATTGACAAACCCCAAAATATTTAAAACACTATTTTTCAAAAAATTTAATCAAACATGGATAATAGCATTTCTTTTGAGATTTTTAAAGAATTTTTTCCCCAACATTAAGATTTATTTGAAACTAAGTTTTCATTTTTTTTTATAAATACAAACTTTATTGGTTTTTTTTCGTTAACCGTTTTTAACCATAATCAATTTTATGATTTTTTTTAATACTTTGGACAAGTTATAAAAAAATATGGAGGGGTTAATGGGAAAGGATTTTTGTTTTTTTAAATTTTTTTGGAAAAAAAAAAAAAATTTTTTTACAAGCCGTAGCCCCGCTTGCTGTTGGGAGCAGCTGGGACTTTAGTAAGAAAAAATGTAAAATTTTTGTTTTTTAAAAAAAAACAAAATAAAAACAAACGATAGGACTATTGTTTCCGAGATATATAAAAAACTAAAAAAAACCCCAAAAAAATTTTTGGTTTTTGGGCGCCAAAAGTTCTTACATAAAAAAATTTTTAGGGGGAAAACCCCAGATTAATGTTATTAGCCCCCCAAAAGACCAATTAGAACAATAAAACAAAAAAACCTATTTCATACTTGCTTTGTTTTATTTAATTAGGCTAATTGTAATAAGTGTATTTTTTAAAATAACGTTAAATAAATAAATTGTTTTTTTTCAAAAAAATTAAAAGGTTTTTTTAATTTTATTATTTGTAATAAATGCGGCGTTTTTTTTACTTTTTCGCCCTTGGGCTGTGCTTTTTTTCGCCCGGTCGTACAGAAAAACGTTTTTTAAAAAAAAAACCCTTTTTAAAAAGGGAAAAAAGAGGTTAAATAAATAAAGTGTATATCTTAATACCTTGTCATTTTGGGTGTGTGCAATTAATCCTGAAAATTAGAGAAAATTTTTTTATATAAGAATTTTCCCCCCAAACCACATATTAACTTCTTTCAACGTGAACCGAATAATGCTATTATAAATATCCCAAAGTCAATAGCAAAAGGTTGTTATTTTTTGCTATAAATATCCCAAATGACTCGGTTTTTTTTTGACAGTATAGATTAGCTTAGGGGTTCAATGACTAGTAAAAAATGAGTCATAAAAAATATTCAGCTGCCGCTGTACATATTAATTTATTAAAGAAAAATGTGATCGATAAGACAGTTGTATTAAAGGTTAAAACTTCCAAAGGAACTATACCCCCATAATTTTTTCCCCCCTTCAGTTGGACTGGGGGAAAAACGGGGGGAAAAAAATATGATTTCCGTTTTAATGGGCGATAGTGGAGCTCAAAACAAGTCGAAAAAAAAAGAAAAAGTATTAAAAAAAAAAATTTTTTTTAAAAAAGGTTTTTTTAAATTTAAAAAAAGACAACACCGCGCCCGTTTTTTCGACGCGAGTCAAACGTCGAACGGTTTTTTAAAAGGGGTTTTTCAAATTTACACTTTTTTAAAAGGGGGTGTTTATTTACATACAAATAATAAAAATTAATTTTTTTTTATTTTTAAAAATTAAGATAAAATAAAAAAGTAAAAAAAAATTTTTTTGGTTTGCACTTATAAATATTTTTTTTTAACTATATTTTATAATTTATTTATAGATTTTACAGGATGACTGAGGTTTTAAATTGAAAAAAAAAACCCAGAATGTGCAGACCATTAAGGTCTAACCAAAAATGCCTCAACTGCATTGCACAAACAGAGAAAAATGGAAAACAAAATTTAATTTTAAGGATCACAATTTTGACTCAAGTTAAAACTACCACAAATTAACAATTAAAGAAATGATACATAAAAAAAAAACGAAATACAGTAAATGACAAACAGGACTAATAAATTAAGTCAAATATACCAAAACCCCTTTTTTGATTTATGAAAAATTTTTTTTTTTTAAATTTCAACTTTATTTTGGGGCAATCTTTAATATTTTACACTTTGGGGCATATCCTTAAAATTAATATTTCCCCTATAGTAAAATATATATATATATATATATATATATATATATATATATATATATATATATATATATAATATATATATATATATATATATATATATATATATATAAATATATATATTTTAAAAAAAAATTAAATGGTAAAGTTTTTTTTTTTCCTGGTCCGACTTGCATTCTTCTTAACTAGAGACGCAGATAATAGGCTTTCAAGGTATGTACATTTTTTTTAAATTTTTTAAAGATTAAATATAAAAAATATTTGTAAATAATAATTTAAATTTTGTCATTTTCCCCAAATTTAGCTTTATTTTTTAAAAATTTTTAAATTATTTTTTTTTTCTATTTTAGAACATTATATTTTTTTTTGAAAAAGCCCCCAGGGGCGAAACGTTGAATATGTGTTAATTTTGTCAAAATAACCTATCCCCCAAAAAGGTTAAAAAAGAAAATTTTATATATATTATATATATATATATATATATATATATATATATATATATATATATATATAATTTTTTTTTATTTAGATTCTTGGGGGTTTAAAAAGGGATAAAACAAAATTTTTAAAAAAAAAATAATTTTTAAAAAAACGTTTTGGGTTCTAGATGAGGCCTTCATCAGAATTGAATACAAAAAAAAAAACAAAAGTGTGATAATTACAAAAAATTTTAAAAAAGCCTTATTTGAGAATTTCCATAAGTAGTCATTGTTAAAAAATTTCCCTAAACAATTTTTAAACATCCCAAACGAAGTATACAAATTTAAAAAATAGGGAAAAAAAAATTTCCCCCAAAAAAGGATATTATGGTATTATTTTTTTTTTTTTTTAATTTTAAATTAAGGGGAAATTTTTTTTTTTTTAACAATTACAAAGCGACATCATGGGTATTTTAAAAAAAATAAGTATTTAATCCACGCATTAAAATTAGGGGAATTTTTTTTAAATTTTTTTTATGGAGAGCATCAAAATTTTTTTTGGGATTGGAACAATTTTTAGCATTTAAAATTTTAAATTTTTGTTTATTAATTTTTTTTCCCCTTTAAAATGTTATTCTTATTATTATTTTAAAATTTTAGTTCGAAATGCTGAAACAACTAAGGGAGATTGAGTATAATTTTCTTAAATTTTTTTTTCAGTTTTTTCGTTTACGATTTTTACGGCAATCACAAAAACTCTTTTTTTTGGGGGGACTTTTTGTTTTCAGAATTTTTTTTTTGAAGTCAAATGAATGGTTTTGGGTTTTTTTTATTTTGGGGGGCTGTTTTT